>LOJH01001394.1:60837-109798 GCA_001685095.1 Ellobius talpinus
GCTGTCCTGGAACTCACTTTGTAGACCAGGCTGGCCTCAAACTCATAGAGATTCTCCTGCCTCTGCCTCCTGAGTTCTGGGATTAAAGGCACGCACCACCACGGCCTGGCCTGACAACATCTTTATGATTAGTTACTGAGTCCGTGGGAGAGTTGGAGAGAATTTGGAAGAGCTATCAGCCTGGACCGGAGCATGCATAGTGAGCAGACCAAAGCAGGATCTTGTCTATGCCAAGAGATACAAGCAGCTAACTTGTCCAGGGTAAACAAGGCTTGAGCATGGGCCATTTGTAGTGTCGTATAGAGCCCACTGAGGAGACTTGGCCAGTTCTCACACAAAACACGTGGCTAATTTGAAAGTATGTTATGCTGCTCTTAAGGGTCATTTCATTGCTAGAAAGATGCAATAGGATAGTTTTCCTAAATCAAAATGTAGTCATTAATTTCATTCAAGGGAAAAAATAGCTTTTCTAGTTTCAAAATGGCCTACTGTTTCTACTAAAACCCCACTGATCCCACTGAAATGGTCCATCTATTTGTATAGATGACTTCTGTTACCACAACACAACCTGGGGAGGTGCATTTGTACAGTGAGGTTCTTCATTGTCATTTACTTGCTCTGTAACTGTATACACTGCAAATCAACTAAAGTACACTACTGGTCTTCATGCAGCTTAGAAGAGGGTGAGGCAGGTAGCCCATGAGGAGTAGTGATGGGTGGTCATGTCGGGGGTGGGGGGCAGGTGAAGAGCCAGAGAGAACCTTAGCCTGTGGTGTGTGGTCTGCAGCCTCTGCTGGAGAGAGAAGTCAGCCTGGGCTTCTGCCATGCAGAGGCTCCATTGTCCTACATTTGCATGTAGGTACAAGAATGGTCCAGGAATTGCAGCCAGTGATAGCAGTTGGGTTGGTGATTTGGAGGTAGACGCGAGGATGCCAGCTGGAGAGGTCAGCTGGACTAGACCAGGTGTAGGAGAGATAGCAGGACTTGGAAAAGGAGAACTGCTTAGGACAGGTTTGGTGCCAACTTGTTAAAAGATTGTCCTCACACCCTCACACCAGGGAGCAGGGAGATCACCTTCAGAGAAGAAGATGAACAGTCTAGTTTAGGACCTAGGGAGTTCAGTGGGGGAGGGGGTTGGGGGGGCTGTTACAAGAAATACAGGGCTCCAAGTGGCACCTTTGCAGGAAGTGGGATTTGTGAGTGGAGTTACAGCTCTTGGGGGGCAGTCACAGTTGTATAAACAGATGGGACTGCTGAATCAGAAAGGGATTGGAAGAAAGGCCAACAGGAAAGGGGGCTGTGGAGGAGCCAGCAGGTAGCCTGCTACAGGTGAGACTTTATGGGGGAGGGGATTAGGTACATACTGAGAGATTGAAGGAATAGTACCTAGAGGAGAGGGGAGAGGAGGAGGAGGCCTTTTCCTAGAACTTTGCCCTGTACAGGTTGCTCCAGGGAGATCCTAACCTGCATAAGGCCCTCTTCCCTGAAGCAGTTTGGGAGTAAGCTGACTAGAAAGGGCAGATCTTGATAGCAGACACACCATTCAGGAATCCAGTTTGTTTTTATTGCGTTTGATGAACATGTAAGGATCCTGACCAACCCTCATGTGCAGTGGCTGACCCATTGCAAGACATGATGGCAGAACACAGTCTTCAAGAGAAAGAGTCAAACCACTATTCAGCTTCACACATCATTTGGTGATTGCCAGTAACAGCCAAAAGCCAGTGAGGTCTGAGCATGAGGGCTAAGCCAACAAAACTTTTAGAAGGAAACATGATGGGAGGGGTTTCTTTCCAGCAATGAAATTACCCTTAAGAGCTGAAGTGTAAGAACTGGCGAAGTCTCTTCATCAATGTCGCGAACTGCGAGTCAGACACCGTCAGCATTTAAAACAGCTCTTTGAAAGGCACCTTACAAGAAAACACATGAGCAATAGACTAGAAGGAAATGCTTCAGTGCATCTGTAAAGTGTGTGTGAAGCTGCTGCAACTTATTGTGTTTGTGCTAAAGATGTGAACAGGTGTGCCACAAGATAAGCTGTGGGAGTTGCCATCCAAGTGAGATGCGGCTTCTCACCTACAGGGCTAGCTAAACTTTTAACAGACCGGGGTGGCAAAGTAGGGATGACTATTCCTGCACAGTTGGCTGGGGGGGGGGGAATTAAGTGGTGCAATACCATTAGAAATGATTTAGAAGATCTTCAAATGGTACTACAGCCCAGCAGTGTGATTCCTAGTATTTGCCCAGGGATTCAAGTACACACCCAAGCTTAATCTCTGTGGTCTTAGCACCTGAAACAGAAATGACCCTCAGGACCATAGCAGGTGAGTGGCTTGATAGGTTGGATCACTGTGCACTGCAATTGTGCAGCAGTGTGGAGACCTTACACACAGTGTCCTTAAGCAGGGCAAACACATAGCCACCCCTCACCACTCCAGTCATGTAAAACTGAACTCAGCAAAACAGTATTAGAGAATCACCGGCAAAGAGACAAAGGGGACAGTCTGGAATTGGGACTGTTCAAAGTCTGTTTGGTGGTGATAATCCATGTAGGGAGGTGAGTGTCCATAATTTGAGCCTTAAAACTTCTGAGCCTCCATAGTGCAATGTGGCTGTCATGTGTTAGCTCCCAAGCCTGTAAAATTTAGTCTTGCAAAAAATCCAGAGCACAGGACTCCCATGAATAAACTTCATGTTAATTATATGTTGAAATAGTATTTTTATATCTCAGGTTAAGTAGAATACTAAAGTTAATTTCACCTATTCTCATTTTTATGTAGCTACTAGAAAATGTAAATTACATGTGTAGCTCACACATTTCTGTTGGACTGTGTTAGACTTGATTAATGAGTTTTATTTATTTTAATCACTGGTATAAATCTGATGTAATGGGAAAGGCTAATTGTTGATAGAATTTAAATGCTTGATTTTGTGTTGTTTTATAACACATTCAAGGTAGCATTTAGAAAGAAAGCAGCACTATTTGTTTTTCTATCTACAGTAATATGAGAACTGCCTTTAGTTTTATTCTTTCTCTCTCTCTCTTTCTCTTTCTCTCTCTCTTTCTTTCTTTCCTTATTTATTTATTTTGGTGCTGCTGGGAATTGAACCCCAGGCCTCACACATGCTAGGCAGGTACTTTTCCACTGAGGTATATCCTGTAGCTCCAAAGACTTCCTCTTTGAAAAGGCCTGGTCAGTGAACAAGCATCTTCCTGCCGACTTGGTCTGCATCCTAGGCTAGAAATCAGGGTGAGTTAGAAACTGTTCTGTGTTCCTAACCTTTGGGATATGAGGATATGTGAGTCTGTCGGGGTGTGGGGTGAGTATGAAATTATAAACATATATGGTGGGTGTGTAAATAGATATCAGTGGTAGGGCATGAAATATAGGAGTTAGGGGGTACAAACTTAGCCAGGGATAGGATTTTGATCTCCATCACACATTTGGATCCTTCCTTAGTGAGTTAATTAATCCCAGGGTGAGGTGTGTTAGCCTGGCATTTGAAGGATATACCAAGGCTATCTGCTGGCATTTCTTCCCAAGTGGCTGCTTGTTCCTGGTATGCAAAGGGAGAAATGCCGAGAACCATGGGTAAGGGGGCTTCTCCTTACAAGGGAGCTGGTTATGGGGACATGAAGGTTCCCTTCTGCAGTCTCTAGAGTCCCACAGAGGCCCCACTGGCTGTATATCATAACTGCCAGCGCAGCCGCAGCTCCAGCTCCAGGAAGTGTTTCTAGAGGACGAGGTAGGCAGCACTGGGAGCTGTGGCTCTGGTTCAAGGCAGGTGATCCACTGCAGCCTCTTATTTCAGCTCATTTATAGACTGTGCAGAAAAGTGGGTTTTATTTAATATTGACAGCATCTTGAGAGATGAGATGAGTAAGCGGAGATCTACTGGATCTGGAGTGACCAGATTTCCAACTGTTCTTCAGTAGGAAGAAACCCTGTCATGAAACGTAACAATGGTATTGTGTTTATTACATTTCTTTTAATTACCACATTTAAATTGTTTTCCTGTAGTTGACTATCTTTTTAACACACACACAAACACACCCCATCTGTGTTGTAGGAAAGAGAAAAGGGATGCCAAGGACCCCGTTGTAACTTAGCATTGAAGAAGTCTTCAGGGCTGCCCTCTTAGATTTGTTTCTGAGAGTCCCTTTAATACATTCTTTGCATTATATGCTTTCAAATATTTAAATATATACTTGTGCTGACATGTCTGAGAGCTCCTACTCTAGATTCACATAACTCCAGATGTGTGGATTCTGAGTACTGTATATTCAAATAAATCATTTGACAAAGTCTAAGCTAGAAAATGGGCAAATGTGTTTCAGGTCTTTAAGTAGATCTCCTGTCTTCAAGACCATAGACTGTTTCATGCTCTCAGAATTCAGAGGAAGACTTGGTTAAAGGTCATCTAGGGTGGCCACAGTGCCCTAGACTCAATCCTGCAGCCCAATTCCTGCCTCCTCTTCTCTGCTCTGAGCATCTATCCACTTGGAACCGTTCCCATCTGGCCATTTTTTAGGACTTTTAAGTTGTGTTTGGCCATTAGAAGTTTACTTCCTCTAGTAACTTCCAGGGTAGAGATTTAAGCTGCTGTTGAACTGTCCCCCAAAGGAGATGGCTGGGGGATTTGTTGTAGTGGGCATGAGTGGTAGACATATTCTGCAAAAGGAAAATCCTCAAGGGGCCCTGTGCTTGAGGAGACAGACAGATGTGGGCATTACCAGCACCTGCTAGGAGTCCATGCTGCCCCATCTCACTGCCTGAAGCCTTTCCTGTAATTTCTCATGGCTAGGCCCACTGATTGCTACTGCTTGCATCCTATAGACAACCCCTTTGAGGGCTTAGGAATCCCAGAGAACAGGTCTGGTCACAGAATGGGCCATAGGGTACTGTTGCTTGTTTGTTTTGGTTTACTCTGACCTCACCCTGGAGAAGAGGGGCTAACAAAAGATCACATTTCAAAACTTGGTATCCCAAGGCTTGGGATGCCTGGATACACTGACATCTGTCTTTGTGTTTTTCCAGGAAGACACAGCACAGCTCCCTTGACCAGAGCTCTCCACCCCAGAGTGGGGTATCAGCCTCCTACAACCACCCAGTCTTGGGAATGTATGATGCCAAAGATGACTTCCCTCTTAGGAAAACAGGTCAGTGTGCAGTCTGCTGCCTGAGTACTTCCATCCTGACAGCAGTCTAGGGACCCCTTTTGAGCCACGGGTAGTGTTTGGACATCTTGTGCTAATTTAGGATACTGGCTTTTGCATTCTGACACTCCTTAAAATGACCCTAAGCTTCCCTGTGTGATTTATCCCTAAAGCAATTAGTCTCATACATGTACTCCTGCATTGTAGAACTTGTCCTCATCCCCAGAGCACCTTGGGTAATCCCCTCATGGGAGTGTGCTCTGCTCTACAGTCCAGAGCAGTAGGGTAGTTCCAGGAGGAAGACAGCTCCTGTGGATGTGCTGGCCAAGGTCAGTGAGTAACTCTCTGTATGGCTTCTGGTAGCACCCAGACAGGGATGATCAAGGTGTCCAGAATGAAGGCAAGTCCCCGTGAGAAAGATGTACTGGGTCCTGCAGGGACACTACTGTTGGCCCACAGCTTTGTACATCAGCTCTTAAGAACAAAGACTGTAAAGGGGACTAGACTGTTGTCAGAACAAGAGGAATATGCTAGAAGTGAAGACAAGCCAGGACATTCTTGGTGTTCTTGGGGGTGATTGTTGGAGAGGATGGGGACTTTAGAGAAGGGCTGAAGTGGCTGTGGACATTACAATTGGGATGGCAAGAAGGGTGGGCTTTCTGGAGGTTTCTTCAGAAGGTGTGGAACTACATAACCTCAGCCTTTGTAGTGGGGGTGTAGCCTCAACCTGCAGGGCAGTGCAGGAGACTTCTTTCTGGGCTTCCTTCAGAAATGAGGTTTGAGGGGCATACCTGCTTTTACTAAACAAGTCAGGGAAATTACAAGTTTCTGTTATCTAAGCAAGGCTGCACTAGAGCTTTGCGTAGTGGCTTCTTTGCAGGGCATCACAGAGACGAACAGGCTCACCTGTTACTCCTTCCTAAACTAGGAAGTTTCAGAGGACTATCAGGTATAATTTGGCATGTCTTTGAGCAAACAAATGAGGGGATTCTAGTTGAATGGAAGGACATTTTATTTTAACTCAGCCTAAACAGGGCTTGACTAATATTAGAAGTGTGTGAGATGGAATGGCCATGTCAGATTTGTTGCATTCCTGGTAGATACAGACTTGCTATGGAAGGATGAAGACACAGCCCAAATGCAGAGTAGTCAGCTCTCACTGAAGGATAGACCCCCTGAAAATACCCCAGACAGCTTCCTCCAGGGGTCAACAGGAGGAAACAGTGCATACCACTGTCCTGATGGGCCCAGAGCACTAAAGCAGCAGGACTGCAAGCTATTGTCCTCCTCCTACCGATGGTGGTGCTAGTGGTCCTAGTCTCAGGAGCCTGCCAGTCATTGGTAGTATGCTCCCTCAGAGATTGCCAAAACATACATCACTAGCCACTGGTAGTCACCACAACCATGGGCTCTCCATGGTTGTCCACAGGGCCCTAAATGCTTCTCCAGGGGTCTCAGCCTACCCTTGTTGGTTCTTGCATTTCTCTGGAGACTGTTGGAAGCCAAGCCACAGCCATGTTGACTTCAAGCCTTGTCATACAGACCCCACACCCTGAGAATAGAGGAAAGAAAGAATGCTTTTTACACTCTGGAGAGGCTCCAGAAAAACCTTAATTAAGGTTTGGTTACATTCCAAATTTTAAGAGGCACCACCAGCTCATGAATAATATTAATAATAAGGATTCCAGAGAAAGTGGAAATCCTTAATTTCCTATGGTATTCAGGGAAGTGGCCTGCAGAACACTGAACATGGCTTCTTCCAGCCCTTGATGCTGCCAATGCTAAACGCACTTCTGTGTGTTTCTGATGAAATGGTGATGTGAAAGACACAGTGAGTGAGGTTTCCTGCATGAGGTACCATGATTGAATTAAAATGACAGTCTCAAATAACTATATCTGAATCGTTCCTGGCTCTGACTTTATACTATACTACTTTATGTTGACTTTGCAAATAGTTTGCCCATCTCAGTCCTTAAGGGATTTTAATCTTTATACAAAATGAAATAAACCCGTGGCAATCTCCAGCTGCTTTCTTCTGTACTCCAGGCATATTTGCATAGGCTTTGGTGGCCTTCCTGCAATACCTGCTTACACATATTCTGTATCTGTCTTCCTTTTCTCATGAAAATAGCATGCAGCTTGCCTGATCTTTTTTATGCTCAGAGCTCAACTGTCTGAGTTCATCCCCAGCTATTCACACATTAGTGGCTTAGGAGACACTCTTACCCCAGCTGATCTTAGAAGCAGTTGAGTGAGTCAGTGAAGACCTGGAAGAAGTCTTTGCTCCACTCCCTCAACTGCTGGATGGACTGGACTCTTCCACCCTGTGACTTGTCCTACCAAGCCTTCCCCTCAGCTCCACTTAGCATAGGGCCACATGGAAATGACCCAGCTCAGTGGCCCATGCCTATGGCATCTGTATGCACCTGCAGGGCCTTCCTGCAGTGTGGAAACTGGCTATGGTAAGGGAGCAGCTTTTGTCAGTTTGAGGTTCTCGTCTCTTATGAACCTGTCAGACCCAACCTGCCTTTACTTCTCTGGGAAGCTGTTCAGGAAACCTGCTTAGTCCCACTCTTCCTAAGAATCTTAAATCTGCACTTTGCCTCAGCACTTATCCTAAAGAAGATTCAGTTGATGACTCAGGCCAGAGCTTCCCCAGGCCTCCTCCTCAGAACCCTGACCTCTGTGAGTATGTGTGTGTGCACATGTGCACCACATGAAGGTAGGGGACTTCTCCCAGGATTCAGAGAGACTAAGGTAACATCTCACAACTTCACATATCAACACATTGCCCAAGCTTGACAGGATAGACACGGAGTTCTGGCAGGTTGGCTGGCTTGACACTCCCAGGCTGTACTTCTCTGGAAGCTGAAGAGTCCCATGCCTTTTTGCATCAGGGTTTCCCACTGAGTTTCCCACTAGTTCCATCATGGCCTCACAGTTGCAGGTACTTACACGACTCTGTCTATAGGAGAACTGTTTAAAAAACCAAGCCAGGTCCCAACCTCAGCTGTGCCTTTAGCCAGTGTCAGCAAAGAAAGTCAAGGTCTGAACTGTACTTCAGTTCAGAGAAGCAGCCTATCCAGTCATAAACCTCATGCTTCGGAGTTTCAGTTGGCCTTCATAGAGACTGCAGGGATCTGGCTGGTGTTTGCTCTTGGATTGTGAGATGAGATGCGGGTGTCCTCAGGTGAACAACAAAGCCTGTGATTTGGAGGCTGCAGTGGTGTCACGGTTGACAGCCTGAAAGGTGCCTTTGTCAAGTCTCCTCAGATTTCAAAGCAGCCCTACTTTAAAGTTCCAGGTGAATTGTTTAGGAGACCATTATTTAAGAGACATCCTTACTGAGTGATTGTCATACTTCAGTGGTTTCTGCTATGCCCAATAAATCAGACAGTGAGACTATGGTAATGTCATCAGGCTGAGATGGAAGCACAGTCCCAACCCACTGTACTCACTAATGGGACTAACAGGAGCTTGAGCCAACTAGCAGAAGAGTCCTGCTTCCATGCTGTACTTCAGTGGAAATTTACCAGCTGTGTATATTTTAAACCACCGGTGTGATGCCCATGACCCCAACTGTGTCTGCCTGGCTATAACAACATCTCCCTTCAAACAGCTTCTGAACCCAACCTGAAGTTACGGTCAAGGCTTAAGCAGAAAGTAGCTGAGAGACGGAGCAGCCCCCTGTTGCGCAGGAAAGATGGCCCTGTGGCCACTGCTCTAAAAAAGCGACCCCTGGATGTCACAGGTATGTCAGAGAACAGGTAAGCCTCACCTATTCCACCCCATCCTAATACAAACCCTCCACTCTGAGACCTCTAACAAATGTGTCTCAACCCAACGCAATTACCTTATGTGGTCCTGTTCAGTAGCACTGCACATGCTAGGCCCAGTCATCTAGAGGTGGGGGACTTAAATGGCTGGCTTAGTTCCCCTGAGGGCTGCCATTGGGCCTAAGTGAGAGAATTGTCTTGCCTGGCATTTCAGGGTTATACCCAGAGCTTCTCTGAAGGTGGATTTAAAACTGCCCTGTTCTTTAGTGGTGATGGCATGTTTCTGCCTGCTTTCTGCTGCCCACAGCCATCTTGTGGCCTTGGAGCCTTCCAGATTGTTCCCCACCAGTGTGCCCAGCTGAGCAGAAGAAGAGCAAGGAGCTCAGCTAGTTACAGTTCAGTGAACAAACTGGTGATGGCCCCACCTGCTGGTGGACAAGCAGCAGGATACAACCCTCCCCACCCCAGGAAGTTCCTTCAAGCACTTTCCTCTTAAAGTTCTCACCTCACCTGGGCTTATCCCGTCACCGAAAATGTTGGCATCTAGGGAAAAGTAAGCTGTCAGAGCTGACCTGGAGGGAGTTCCCACCTTGTACACACCGTTTGAAGGCCAGGGTTCTAGTTGTTGGTCTGTGAGTAGCACCTGCCCAATTGGTTCGTTTGTTTCGTGAACGTACTGATGTCCCAGGGGAAAATAAAAGGGCTCCTGTGCTGCCATCCTTCAGAGCTAGTACCCAAGTCTCCTTTAACTGCCCTCAGGACAGAGGAGTGTGTGACTTTCTAGACACAGAGCCAGTGTGAGCCCTCACTCCAGGACTGGCTCGTAGATCTTGAATCTGTGCAAAGAAGATCACTTGTGTACCTAGGAACTCCTGTTTGTCTGTCTTCCTTTCCGTGCAGCTGTCTGTCCCCGCTTGTCCTCTTAGAAACTCCTGATTTAGAGACACAAAGAAGCGTTAAGAACTTAAGAACTCAGTTTTATCATGGTCTTCATGCAGCTGTGTGTCCCCTGATTATACTATTAGATATGTCTTGTCTAGAGAGACTAAGAAGTGTTACAACAGACACTCACCTGTCCCTCACTGAGAAATTTAATTGGAAGTTGTAGTGGCACGTGAGTAGATGCTGTTCACACTGGAGTGCAGGCTGGCTGCCTATAGCAGCACCTGGTATGAGCCAGTCCTTGTGTGTGCCTAGGCTCTGATTACACTGGCAAATTTGTGAGACAGGGTCTCTAGCAGGCTGCTCTGAGTGCCTCACACCTCATTGACTGCTACTGCTTAATGCTCATTGAGAGTCAGTTGAGACTGGGCTGAGCACAGACCCAGTGCATGACCTGTGGGATCTTGCTGGCTATGTGAGGCACGAGCCAAAGGAGATGTCCTGGGGAGGCCAGCATGAAAGAACAGGTCATTGCTGAACTATGTTATATGAGAGTCTGCCCTCAAGACGAGGGCAAGGTCAGTAGAAGCTATGCTGGGCTGTGGAGAAGATGGCGTCTGAGCTACAGCTTGATGAATAAGTAAAACTGGGAAACAAACTGTACTGCCCAGGTTACTATAACCACCTGGGCAGCTGCGACAAGAAAGGTGCTCCAATTAGGGCTATTCTCAGGCAGCAGACAGAAAGGGACTCTGGCTAAGGTTGATTCAGGTAGAACAAGGGAACAGCAAAGGTCCTTAAGGAGAGGCCTACACCCTAAATGGAGCTCCCTGAATCGGCCAGGGAACACAGGTTCACATGCCACTCTTCCCAGCTGGAATAAAGTTCATGCTGGTTGAAGAGCATAAAGAAACAGCGGTGCTGCCTGGATCAGGGCTCACACTGAGGGTCTCCCTGTCCAAGGATAGCAGGTGAAAGCCTCAAGCAAAGCACCTGTGTTAGGAAGTAACATGGAAGTACCTCTTCATCCCAGGTAGACTCTTGAACTCCCAGCTGGTAAAATCCAGGGAAATACAGTCACACCAGAGTGAACTAGTTGGCATTTGGAGGAGAGGTACAGAGAAAGGATAGACTGAGTCCTGTGCTCACCATCAATGTCGTGGCATGGTTCTTGCCACAAGCACTGGATGCAGGATTCTAGAGCGGAGGTAAGGTGTAGGCAGCTGGTAGATGATGAGAAGTGGCTTCATGTTACTGGTGGATGACCCAGTCCACAGAGGACCAAGCCTTCCCCATACGCCAAGGTTAAAGTGAGGATATCTTTGCCCTACTGTACTTAAGTCCAGGGCAAGCGAAGTCACTATGTGCAGCTGCTTCTTGTGAGTGGGGTGAAAGGGTGCCCTGTTTAGAGCTCAAGCCAACTTCATGCTAGCTCTGGAGAGGTGTGAGCATCTTTGCTCCTTCTGTTTTGCAAGGCTATTCTTAGACAAATTGCAGAATCAGCTCTGCAAGAGCCCTGTTAGCTGGGTGAGTGAGTGGCTGTGCTCTGTTAAGGAAGGGTATCTCTGAGTCCCTTCAGAGTCCCACTGTGTCCAAGTTTGGGGCTAGACTGATCTCAGAGTGCTGTGGATGATGGACTGATACCTGAACTTTTCAGGAAAGCAGTTTGTGTGTTTTTGAGAACTGGTAACCAGATGATGCCATTGTCAAAACGTCCCTGAGCCAGACATCAAAATCTCAGTATATGCCCCTGAACATAGAGAGTAGCCAGCCACATGGTGAGGTTAGAGATAGCAGCATCCAGCCCATAGGCAGAAGAGTGATGTGCTTGGCCCTCTGATCAGAGGCAAGCCCAAGACATGCAAATATCTCTTGAGACTGCTGTGTGATTTCAAACTGCATTGGGGAGCTGCAGAAGCCAGTGCCTGTGTTTCCTGACTGCTAGGCAGTTGATAGTAAAGTAAGAAGATTGCATGTAAACTGAGCAGCCACAGTAGGTTGGTTTAGTTTGAAATTGTTTTTATAGAGACAATGAATTTGACCTTTTGCTGTTTAAAAAAAAAACTCTGGGCCTTTGTGTTCACTGGTCTTTTGTCTGAATATTACTAAGTGTTTGAGGGCTTGCCTTTCTGATGTTTCAAGCCATCTTGAAATTCAAAAGAGCTGTGGAATGGGTAATGTGTATATTGTGAAGAGCTCAGCCATGCATCCACAGAGCTTCAGCTTTGGGAGGCTCGTGGGAGGTCAGCAGCAAAGCCAAGACCAATGGAATTGTGTTACCATCCCTGCTTTGAAATCCTGCCCTGTTCTACCTGCCAGTAGGCTAGGAAGCAGAAACCCAGGGAAGCAGTAGGGCACTCTGTGTCTATCCAGTACCCAACCCCAACTTGCTGTCTCTCACCTACAGACTCCGCGTGCAGCAGCGCCCCTGGCTCCGGTCCCAGCTCTCCCAATAGCAGCTCTGGCAACGTCAGCACTGAAAATGGCATCGCACCCACCGTGCCCAGCGCTCCAGCTGAGGTGGGTCAGTCATAGACTCACATAGTCCAAACATCCCCACCAGTACCTGCCTTGTGCCTGACTATCCACTGAGGAGCAAAGCCTGGAAGTGCCCTGGGGAGGGCTTTCCAGGAGTTACTTCCCCATTCTCTTCATCATGGTTTTCCTGAAACATGAGGGCCTCAGTTCCTACCATACTGAGAGCTTCCACCCTGCCTTTTCCCTTATCTTTCCCCAGGAATGTCACAGAAGCAGCTGCCACCATACACACTGTGTGCTGAGGCACATGGGGCAAGCAGCAGGCGTGTGAGAATGGTTGTAGAGTGAAAAAGACATATTTCAGAAATATACAAATTATAACAGCAAACCAGTGTTAGAGAAACAAACATTACTGGTGGAAAGGATCACAATTGGAAAGACAGTGGTTTCCAAAGTGGCTTTCTAGAGCAGTAGGTCCCGCATCTGCACTTACTTCATACTTCCCATCACTCCACAATCATCCCTGACCCACATGCCTGGCCGAGGATGCAGCAGCAGAGAAGACTGCTTTCGAGTTTCCCATAAGTGAGGAAGGCAGGCTCTGGCCGGGCTGTGGGGAAACACAGGAGAACTCAGACTGTAGTGGTGCTGCTTCAAGCCAGGGTGGAGCAGAAAACCCTGAAACAGACTCTTGGATTGAGCCAGAGCTGCTGTGTTCTGTGTGAGTCTACTGACTGGGAAGTTTCTTACTAACTAACAAGCCCATCTTGCAGTGGATGGAGCTCTGAGGGAATCTTCCTGAAAGCTCCCAGTGTGCTCTGCCTGAAGACAGGAGACCCCACACATACCTATGTTTTGTGTGAGCAAGTAAACAAAACCAAGCAAGTCTCTTTAGTTCCACAAGTAAATCAGCTAAGCAGCCATCTTGAGTGCTAAAAGAAATTATACCTTTGTAAACATTAGAAGGGATGCTGATTTGTTCTCAGCTTATTACACTGCAGTGCAGCCCTGCTTTTCATGACAGCTAAAACATCTTCCCTCAAGTGAGATTTGAAAAGTACTTTTATTTTTGACACATGCATAGTATGCGACCACGTGTGCGCACACACCCTTTGATGATTAGTTACATTGTGTATGCATAAACTTTGTTAGCAAACTTCATGGTAGCTAGAGTCCTTGCTCTGTGCCAAGAGGCACATATAAGGCAGCTGCCCTCCTGCCTCCTGTCACAGCCCTGAAGCACTCAGTCTAGTGCACAGCTCCCAGGTGGCATCATGAAAGTCAGGGTCTCTGACATGAGCACTAGGAAAGTAGCCATCTGTCCCATTGCAGGAAGGTAGAAATTGCTTTCAGGCCTGGGATGCAGACACGTGACCATTGTTCATCAATAACTTTCAGCTTATGTACTTTATTTTTCTGTCCTGGAAGTGAAATTTTATTGTGCTAAGACTGTTTCTCAGTCTCAATTACATAGTACACTAAAAGATCTAAGAGATAACAAGATTGTTTATTCATAATAAACACCACATAATGCCTGTGTAAACCTGCCTCAAGCCAGGAACGGGCATCCTGTAGTCTCATTTGATGTGCCTTGAGGTGCCCAGCATGTAGGGATGGTGGAGATAAAACATTGTCCTTCTGAGCAGGTCCTGTCCATGTACCTGCAAAGATTGATGGGGCACTGCAGACAGCAAGACCTGTCCCACCCCTAACCTCAGGCAGAAAGAGTATAAAGCCTGACTTACTACAATCCTAGATGTAACACTCTGTGTTCACTCCAACACTAACCATAACCTAACCCTAACTGTATCCAAAACCTTAACCTTACACTAAACCTAAAATCTAAGCCTAAACCCAACACTACACTAAAGTTCTATACCTAACACAAATACTGACTCTAACCCTGGTCTTAGCCCCAAACATAGCCCTAATTCCAATCTTAGCCTAGCCTACCCCAACCCTAAACCTAACCCTACCACTGGCTATAACTGTAGACCTAACATGAAATACTAACCCAAACCCTAGCTCCCACCCTAAACTTAATCCTAGCTCATATACTAGCCCTAAATGAAATTGTAATCCTGCCTCCAGCCCTAACTCTAAACTAGGTCTAAACCTAACCTAACCTCTAGTTCTAATTGTAGCTCCTGCACTAACTTTATACCAAGTTGTAACCTAAACCTATCCACAGTCCTAACCCCCAGGCCAGTACTAACTCTTAACAACAAACCTAGCAGCCCTAAGCCTACCTCTACCACTTAACACTAACAATTATGACAAAGCAATAATCACCAATAAATAGAAGGAATATCCATTAGAATTTTCAGGCCAGTTCCTGATTTCTATATGCTGACATGCACAAATCCCTGTCTCTTTTAACTATGACTGGCATGGCTGAAGTCACATTGCTGCCATCATGTGACTGCTTGGTGGCTGTCTTCCCTATGTTTGGGAGCCATTTCCTTAGGACTGTTTCTTAACCATTGCATCCCCAGAGTGGAGCCTCACAATCAAGAACAACTCACCTTTTATGGCTTCCAAACACAGATTGCAAAATCAGTCTGCAGAAAGTACATAATCCACGGCCATGTGTTTCAGCTTTTCTGAGCTTTTAGAAAATCTGCCAATTAGATGACTCCGTAAATACGTTTTTCGGTCCCTGATAAAGTTAAGCATTTTTTTTTCTACTTCCCTTAATATGGGTGCTTTTGTCATTGCCTTTATTGAGTTCTGCTCTCATGTTAATTGGTCTCTGGTTGACAAGTTCTTTTTTATTTTAGTCTTTTGTCTTTCCTGTACATTGTAGATCCTGTTGTCACCTCTTAAATAAGAACAGGGTTTTTCCTGCTCATCTTTGTCCTTGGTTTCTGCTTTTGATGTCATTCTTAGAAAAAAATAAAACTGCAAAAATATTTTCAAATGCATTGTCCTAAATCTCCTACCCATAGTTTTATTGTAAGTAGGCAAATTGAATAAAAACAAACAAGGTAGTGAAAGCTCTTTTGGAGGGGGAAAACTCAGGAATGGAAACACTGATTCTATACCTGTGGCATGCTGGAGGCCACCGTCTGTGCAGCCTGTGTTTGCACCAGGTACCTACATGGCAAGACCTTATACTGTAAATGTTGTTTGTCCATCCGTCGTCATCCGTCCCCGTCTCCCCCCAGTCCTAGATGTGCTGCTTATGTTGAAACATCTGTGGCAGACTCTCACAGTCACGATGTCTTCTGTCTACAGACGAGCTTGGCACACAGACTTGTGACTCGAGAAGGCTCAGTCGCCCCACTTCCTCTCTACACATCGCCATCCTTACCCAACATTACCTTGGGGCTTCCTGCCACTGGCCCTGCCGCTGTAAGTTGGCCTCCAGGGTTCTGTATGGCATGGGTGGATGTCTGCCTCAGTCTCCACAGCCTGAAGAATATCCGGGTTGTACCTTTCAGGGTGCAGCAGGCCAGCAGGATGCTGAGAGGCTTGCTCTCCCAGCCCTCCAGCAGCGGATCTCCTTGTTCCCTGGCACGCACCTGACCCCATACCTGAGCACCTCGCCCCTGGAGCGGGATGGTGGAGCCGCTCACAACCCCCTCCTGCAGCATATGGTCCTTCTAGAGCAGGCACCCACCCAGACGCCCCTTGTCACAGGTAAGAACCACAGCCAGGTCTCTGGCAGTTAGTTAGGAGGCTGCTCCTTGGCCTCATGTTGCTTATAGAGAAGCAACACCCAAGTCCACACAACAGTACTTACTCTGTGGGTCCCTATTATATGATAGCTATCTCAGCTCTGGCAAGGAACTATGTCCTCCATGCTAAGAAAGCTGACCAAGGAGTAGAAGTCAATGCCAGTACCCCTCTGTTTAGCCTCCTACTCTCTCTCAGGTTTCCCTGCAGCTCAAGGAAACAAGTGCATGAAGTTCAGAATTGACCAGGCAGATCCCTAATTCTGCTCTGTCTTAAGGATAAATACCTTTAGAAAAATACAAGTTAGAGAAAGATAGGAAATGTGTACAATTTACCTAGTGAATGTGCTATGTTTCAGAAGTTACAAATGTGGAATGTTTCCCACGAGACACATAACCCTACCTATTAGTGGCCTTGCCCAGTTCTGTACCATCCTTAGGTCTGAGGTGATTTCCTCACAGCCATGGCTTCACTCAGAATCACAGCCAGAGCAACCCTAGGACTGGCCTGTACGTGTTCCAGTGTTCCCAAGGGCCAGCCTCTGGCAAGTGTTTTGGAGTACCCCCCCTCCTGCTGGTATGAGTCAGTCTGTGGTGCTTGGTATTGTGTTCTTGCCTTGTGCTTTTTTATCTCCAGTGTGCATTGGCTCTCCCAAGCCAGTGATCTGGACAGGAACAGCATTTCTGGCTTCTGATATCTTCTGAGACAGATGGACACCCCTGCCGCAGCTCTGGAGAGCAGTGTGCCGGTGACCATGGGTTGCTCATTATGCTCAGGCCCCTTCCCGTCTGTTCTCTGGGAAGCCACTCACTGCAGGCTTCATCTTCCCGTCTGTGAGTGAGATGCTAGCACAGAGTGATGAAATGGAAAGGCTCAGCTCCCATAGGCAGCATCTAACACTCGCATCCTAGTTGGTGTTGGTCTCCTGGTTGATCAAGACTGTTCCTTTTGGGTTGGATTTGTGGTTTTGGTATTTGTTTGTCTGTTTACTTATTTGGTCCTTTGTTACTGTTTTGATACTAAATCTTCCTTGCCCTCAAACTCTGATTCTCCTGCCTCAGTCTCCTAAGTGCTGGGGTGTCAGGCCTGTGCTTCACTTTCCACCTCCAAACTCTTCGCCCAGCAGTTCCATCCAGTCTTCCTAGTGCCCCCTTCCTCCATGGTCCTGATGCTGTGTCGTACTGGTTTCTTCTGTTCTCCTGAGGAAAGGAGCCTCCTGAACAGGGTTTCTTCTGTTCAGCCATAGTTGTCCTTAGAGGCCCAAGTTCCCCATTGATTAGAACAGTGATAAATGATACTGTGTTTAGGGTTCAAGCCTGTGAACATTCGAGCCAAAGTAGCATCCCACTACTTATGTGGCCATAGATGCTCCTCTCAGAGCACTGTCTAAGAACAGTGCCCACTGGCAAAGGGGTTAGCTCTTAGCACAGACTCTCAGCACCACGGTCCTCCTCTTGAGCAGACTGACCTGAGGAAGTATGTACTGCTCTGAGCTCACGTCTGTCCACTGTCTTCAGCATGCTGTGTGTGTCATTGCACTTGCCTGCTCTCTATGCAGCCCCATTCTCATGCCCCTAGAGAAGATTTGCCTCCTTCCCTGCGCTGCCCTCCCTTCCTCTCCCAATACCACTCTGTGTTTGATACAAAGTGAAGTCTCCTATGGTGGAATCCATTGAAACTTATTGTCTTGACAGTGCCTGGATGTCTGATGGGGACAGGGTCTTGCTGTCAGTTTGTCTCTGAGTTTTGGCAGGTTGGCTACAAACTGTTCTTCTCTCTGGTAGTTGGGTATTGGGAAGGGGCTAGAACAACCATCTCTGGAACACATGTGACAGGTGTGGCAGGCTGATCCTAGGCTGTTGCCACATTTCTGGAGTGCTCCTTGGGCAGAGCTCCTGGAGAGACTATATCAATGGGATCTTCAGGGGGCCTTGCTTTCAAATTACACTCTGCCTCCCCCGCACCCCCCCATAAGCCCAGGCTCCAGGCTTATGTCCTCTAGCCGGAATTGGACCTGTTAGTAGACAGTCGTGTTTCATAGAAGGCACCTGGGCTGGCAGGCATGTCGTTTTCTCCACTGGTTACTCAACAGCGTCTCTCCCCTCTCTTCTTCCTCTTCCCCTCTGCTGTTTTTTTTTTCCTCCATATTATCTTCAGACTGGTATCTTTCAGGCCTGGGGGCGCTGCCCCTCCACACACAGTCCCTGGTTGGTGCGGACAGGGTGTCCCCATCCATTCACAAACTGCGGCAGCACCGCCCCCTGGGGCGCACGCAGTCAGCACCTCTGCCACAGAATGCACAGGCCCTGCAGCACCTGGTGATCCAGCAGCAGCACCAGCAGTTCCTAGAGAAGCACAAGCAACAATTCCAGCAGCAGCAGCTGCACCTCAGCAAGGTGAGTCTGCCCAGCTGTCCTCGGGCCCTCACTTGGCGCTAGATGTCATACGTCTTGCTGTCTTCCTCAGCCTCTGCTCCTCCGCTGACCTTGAGTGGCTAAACAGGGAAAGGAAGAGCACAAAGCATGTGCTCTGGTGTGTGGTCCAGAGCCTAGGGAGGTGTGCTGTTGTGTGGAGCTGCTGTTTAGATATGTCCACAGCCTTCCTCACAGCCCATCTGCATGTCTAAGTACAGTGGGCAACATCCTTGCAAGAAGCCTCTGCATCATTACCTGGAACAATCCACATAGGCAGGTCTTTCAGGGGTTTTCTAGGGTCATTAGCCAAGTAGATCTTTAAGCAGACTCTAACCCGAGGCCTACAACTTTACAATGACATCGAGTCCCTGAAGCTTATTTTTCAAGTCACCTGACACCTGCAGTCACTTAAATGTAGGAGTTACACCATCCAGAAGCAGCTTGGGACCAGGCAGCCTATAGAGTTCTCTGCGCTCACAGCTTGTCCAGAGTCTCTCAGCTCCATCTACAGGCAGAAGCCATGGGAAAAGTTAGTGCCGTGGTGCTGGCAAGCAGAGAAATGGAGGTATTTAGTATGTTCCCATCAGATGTATTAGTCAGGTAGCTTCAGCATCAACTCAGATGAGTGTGTTGCAAACAGCCCAGTAACTGTCCTCCAGGAGACCACAGACCTCATCTGACTGCTCATAGCAGCCAAATGGTGGATGGAACATCCCCAGGGTTTCTCCTGTGGTGACAGATGACAGTCAGGAAAGTAAACCAGTCATGGATGGACCCTGCTATGCTTCACTGACAGGAGGTGACCAGGATAGGCAAAGCCTTAGACCAGCGGTTCTTAATCTTACTAATGTCATGACCCTTTAACACAGTTCCTCATATTGTGGTAACCCCTAAACCACAAAATTATTTCATTGCCTTTTCGTAACAGTAATTTTGCTACTATTGTAAATCATAATGCAAATATCTGATATACAGGATATCTGATATGCAGCCCCTGTGAAAGGGTCATTCAACTCCCAAAGGTATCACAACCCACAGGATGAGAACTGCTGTCTTAAGAGACATGAATTAAGTTAGTGGTTGTCAAGACCTGCAGCTTGGGAAATGGGATCAATTGTCAATGCGAACAGCATTTATGTATGTATAGGGATAATGAAAATGTCACCAAGTTAGGTTGTAGTGGTGGTTATAGAGTTCTGTAAACTACTCAGCTATTCAATTTAAAAGTATGGATTTTAGGGCATATGAATTATGTCTTTTCTCACTATCTGGGGTGAGATACATTCCAGAATACTAAGTAGGTGCCGGAAACTGGGCAGTACAGAATCCTGTGAACAACAGCCAAACTGAGAATCAAGGTGGCTACTAACCAGTACATTATGTGTTCACTAGGATGGGCGCCCATCCACGGTGGGATGGAGTGGGCTAGGACAAGGTTTTATGATGCTGAACAGAATGGTATGCAACTTAAAACTTAGAAATTGTTTGTTTCTAGAATTTTCTATTTAATATTTTTAGATGTTGATTTGACCACAGGAAACTGAAAAGGGGAAAGAACTGAGATGATGGCACACCATCTCTTGTCCTCTGCCTGTCGTCAGGGTCCAAGCCTTCCATGGGTTGCCTAGGGAAGGTGGGAAAGGATCAGGGATGAGACTGTACTGGAAGATGACTGTGTGTGCAGAGAGATCTCCAGTCTAAAGGAGTCTAGAGAGCCCCACAGTGAATCAGAGGCCCTGATGTCATATATTTCCAGCATAGTGGGAAGACAGGTGGCTCCTGTCCACACCTATCCCACCTTGATCCCTGCTGCAAGCTAAGAGGCCCAAGATCGAGCTTGTCTCCCAAGGAATTTTCTGCAGAACACATGCCCAGCACAGGCTCAGCCAGGCCCCTCCTGCCTGTCAATCACACTAATATCAGTTTCCCAGCCCCAAGTCCCTTAACCCACAGCCTTTATGCCCAGCACTCTGAGTATGTTAGAAGTTGGGGGCTCCAGGCATCCCGTCAGTTACACAGGAACGACATTTGCTGGGGGTGAGACAGGCTCCTGCCAACCGTCTACACTCCCAAGTGTCAAAAACACTTTCATATCCATCTCTCTAATGCCAACCTAGGCTTATTAATTTCATTATGTCACTACCTGAATGGTGTAGTAGGAGGTTTGAAGACAGGAACACCCATTCACGTGTGACATATTCTTGAAGATGACTTTAGAAGCTGGGTAATCTCACTGGGGTTTGTTATGTGATTGATTTGTGATAGCAAATGACAGTTGATTGAAATGTTTATACAATGTTTTCCTGGGACACCCAGGAAGACAATGATGCTCTCTGTGCTATCTGGCACCAGCGTTCCTGCCTTGCTGTGTGACAAGCTTGCTCCCTGAGGGCCATCCACTCCCTTCTTGGCACAGTGGAGACCATGGCTGGGCTCAGTGCCCACTTTAAGCCACCATCTTAAAGTACCAATGCTCTGAAGGTGTGACAGGAGTACTTACTCATTCTAGAATTGTGTTTTCACCAGACTTTGTGCTCATTCCCACTTTCCAAGGAACAAAACAGGGCTGCCCAGCTAGTTACTCTTGATTCCTGGGGATTGGAGTGGCAGCCAGTGTATCTGACTGGGTTTTGGTTCCTGACATGAGTGCTGTGCCCACACTAATGTGCTTCATAAAGGCATGATAAGGGAAGAAACCTTCCCGAGGAAGAAGGCTGTCTAAGGGATGAGTGCAATGCTCAGCTTGGCAGGGAAGCACCCCTTTTTCCTGCTGCCTCCAGATCCACCTCACCACAACCTTGTTTCAAAAAGTGGGAAGTTGTGCTCATAAATGTGCCTTCCTCTTTCAGTGGAAAAGTCCCATTGTTGAAAGCAGTTCTTGCAGCAATGCTTGGTCTACAGGATCACTTGATCTTTGTGCAGGCAGTGTTGTCCTCGCGGGGTGTTACTCTCTTTTGAATATGAGAACTTGACTTCTTTGGGTAGTCTACCTGTGAGAATATCCAATAGTTTTTAAATACCTTGTGCTTGCCAGTGGGGTTCTGGCTCTGAACTCTAGTCTAGTGTTTTAATCCTGCTGTTCTGGATCTGGTAGTATGTGTGTTTTCATCCCTTAATAAAACAGGGAACTGATGTCCAAGAGGCCTCTGGACAACAGAAACTGACATGTTGGCGAGCTGCTGCCTGCCTCCCTGCTGGCTTCTCTTGTCATATTACCAGAGGCCAGGTTTGCTTCCCAAAGCCAGCTCTGCATTAAGATCCGGTCTCTGTGACCACAAAGAAGCAGAGCTAAATTTTAAAGAGGGAGAGAGATTATCCCTGTCCGTAACTGTGGCTCACGAAGACTAGTTGCACCAGCACCTACGTCAGTGCTGAGCCGAGCAGCCCACCCACTGAAGGCCATGGGCCTCTTCTGCATCATTGACATGGTTCTCCGTGGCCCCTGTTGCCATGGCAACATCCTTCATAAACACCCTCTGGAGGGAAGCCTAGCCAAGCTATGGCCCCTTGAGAGTCTCCCTGCTCTAGAGTTCCTGCCTGCCTATCCACTGCTGCCAAGGCTACAAACCTGACCAGGTGACACCAGTGAGCAACCTGTACCCAACTTGGAGAGGAAACAGGAAAACCTCTCCTGGCGGTGGGGGCCAATTCACATATGAGAGAACAAGAAACCAAAAGTAAGAAGCTGAACCTTCCCAGCATCAGGCATAGGAAATAGAAGAGCCCCACAAACATGTACTGATGTGGACACTCACCCCACCTTTCTCAGAGGCATCCTCCTCAGCCACAGTCAGCCAGCTACCAGGAGCTCCTGTCCAGGGGTTCTGAGGGGGCATTCCTTTACCTTACATGTCACTTTCAGTGTTGATTAACTCAACAGACTCCAGCCTTTGGGAAAGTTGGACATTGTCCAGTTGGACACTGGAACTATAACTGAGAAACAGAAGGTGCTCAGAACCTAACTAGTAGAGGGACACTGAAGAGCCATGACACCAAACAGAACACATGACATGTTCAAGCCAGAAAGGGGCACAAAAGTTGTTAGGAGTCACCTGTGGGGCTATAGAATAGAGAACCATTGTTGTAGGGGGTCTCTGGGCTCAGCTGTTTGTATAAACGTATTGGAGGGAAGGCTATCTGTCTGTTTCCCCTTTAGCTGGGATATAGAGGTAAAGAGCCACGTGTGCTCTTCTGACATCTTTCTTCAATGTTAAAGCACAAAAATGATGTTGGGCAAACCTAGTAATGGAGCCTATCTGTGCACAGCACACTTTCCCTGCTTCCTCCTTCCAGAAGACACCCTGCACCCTTCCTGTGACATCCTCCACTTGTTATGGCCTACTTTGAACAGTTTTCTGTTTTCCAAGTGCACCCTAGAATAGGGACCTGGGTTCCAGTCCATCATGGGCTGCTACCCCTGGGCACTTATAACCACATAGAACTGAGCTTTTACAATGACCTGAGTTCCTGAGGACCCAGTCACCTTGGTTGAGTCAGCCTTACAGAGACAATACCTAACTTTCCACCTTTCTTCACCCCCTCCTCCTTCCCTCCTCTGTATGTGGCAGGAGGCAGAGGGAGGAAGTAAAGGCCCCAGTGTATGTGGGGGGGCCGGTACAGAGGGAGGAAGAAAGGGACCCAGTCTTGCTCCCAGACTGCTTGAGCATCTGTGCTCTGGGCCCACCTTTTCACCTCTGCCTCTACTAGTACTTCCTGAAGGTAGTTATCCCCAGTTTCTGTCACCTGTACCCCAGTGCTAACACTTCAGCCCCTCTAGCCAGACTGTACCTTGCATTTTCTTACTGTTCTTCACCCATGTTCTGATCCCCGTGGTCTGTCTCTGCATTCATAGTCCTGTTGCCACCTTTTACCCCTGTGCCCTGCTGGGCAATGGTAGCCTGTTCTAGAGCTCCTAAATAGTTCCCAGCTCCAAGCACCTAGCTTCCTTGTTATTGTCTCGCAGGTTCTGCCTATCCATCTGTTGTGACTCCCTAGCAATCAAAGCCACCTTCTCCAGGGAGTTTCCTCTGCCATTCAAGATACTCTGTCCCTTCTGTCCTTGCCATAGCACTGACCTGAAGGGTGCAGTCTCCACAAACTTGACATCACATACCCGGTTCACCTCATGTTCCCAGTTAGATTGCATCTGGTATTGGGAAGAGTGGAGTGCAGGAAAGATATGCTGCCACTTCCCCCACCCAGAGCCAGTTTTTGTTGAAGCCTGCTTGCCAAGTCTTTCCCATCAGCTGGGGAGAGGCTTGACAGCTCACTAAGTTGACATGGGCTTCCCTAGCTTTTTTGAGGCCATTTACAGTTTGCTGATCTGCATGTATACAGTATGGCATGATCTCAGCCATGCCAGTTAACATGTCTGAGACTTCACTCAGTCACCCTGTTGTATGCATGTGCATACTCAGGATGCTTAAGGTACAGGACAGATGCCACTGTCACCATACTGTGTCCCACAGACCTCACCTATCCTGTAAGGAGCAGTGCCCTGTGGCCAGTGTTTCTCTGCCTTCCACCTCTGCCCTTGTGTCTTAAGGCTTTAGGAATAAGATCTCCAACCAGCTAGGCTTTCAGAATGAAACTGGAAAAATCTTGCCTACACGGCCATGTGGTACCTTCATAAAAGTTAGCTGGGAAGCTTGGCACATATTTCTGACAGGGCACCACCAGCACTGCTCCCCACAGATTGATGGTACATCCTGAAGGTCTTTCCAGTGTGGGACATTCCTAAGGTTTCAGAAGGCAGCTTCTGAGAACTTCTCTCTGGGCCCTCACAGTTCTGACCTAGCTTATGAGCATGGGGTAATGGATTTCTGCCTCTGTTGCCCTTCTCCTGCAGCCATAGTATGTCCTGCCAGGCGACATCTGGGGAGGCTGTTGCTCTCAGCAGCTGTGGCTGTGTGACTAACACTGGCCTCTCTCTTCACCTCTACTCCCCTCTGCAAAAGGAGCCGCAACCTGCAGCCTGTCTTAGTTTCACTGACCTGGCACACAGAATCCCTGCATAAACACCAAACACCTAGTACCTGTCTTCAGGCCACATTACCTTAACTCCAAACATCACTTCCTGTGCGCCTGAAATGATGCTGGGGTCCTTGTTTTGTGGGTAAATGGTACTTGCTGGCCCTGGGTCACATAAGTTCTTGGTAGAGCATTCCTGTCCTGTGATGTATGGAGGAGCTTCTTCTAGTCATGTGACTGTCCTAACTTCCTTTGTCTCCCCTGTGTTGCAGATGATCTCCAAACCCAGCGAACCACCCCGGCAGCCTGAGAGCCACCCTGAGGAGACGGAAGAGGAACTCCGTGAACACCAGGCCTTGTTGGATGAACCCTATCTAGACCGACTCCCTGGGCAAAAGGAACCTTCCCTAGCTGGTGTCCAGGTGAAGCAGGAGCCCATTGAGAGTGAGGAGGAAGAGGTGGAGCCCACTCGAGACACGGAACCCAGCCAGCGCCCAGCCACTGAGCAAGAGCTGCTCTTCAGACAGGTGTGGAATGAGGAGAGCAGGCAGCTGCCTCAGCTTCTCCTTCTGTCCTCTGAATCACCGACACTTACTGTTCTGCCTTCACAGGCAGTTGGGGGTGTTTGCTGAACATTCTCATGTACATCTCTGAAGGCATTCAGTCTTCTGGAGCGTATGTATGGGCCACACAAAACTCAAGTATAGGAGGCTGTACATTGTTAAAAAAAAACAAAAACAAGCATTGGTGGTGGGATTCAGCCTAACCAGTAAAATTAGAATAGGAGGTTAAAGTGTTATGAAAAAGGAGCTGGGTGGGTGGTGTGGTGGTGTATGCCTTTAATCCTAGGACTGGAGAGTCAGAGTCAGACAGGTATCTGTGAGTTTAAGGCTAGCCTGGTCTATATAGTGAGACCATGTCTCACAAACAAAAGAGTTGGGATCTGCTCATCATGGAACTTTGGTTCAGGTGACCATCCTTCAGGTCCAGAGAGGACAGTGAGGTCTGGGACACAGTACAAAATAGCAGACTGCCAGAGACAGAAGATGCTCAGTGAGTGACTGCTGAATTGCGGTGAAAGATAAACTGGCACTTGTCTAGAAAGACTAGGGACATTTGGACAGGACGTGGGAAGCCGTGAATTAGAAGCCAGAGAACCCCCAGGGAGGCTGCTTTTGCCTTAGGAGTGATAGGTATGCCAGGGGATCCAGAGTCATGGACTCTAGTTGTATTCCCAAGAAGCAGTACTTGATGCCTGGGTACTATTCTAGGGCATATTCCCCTGCTTGCTGGACTCCAGGATTCTCCCAGCCAAGCCCCTCCTCAGTCCCATGGCTCTCTAGATGTGGCCGCCACCAGTGCTTCTCCGTAGCATTTGGTAATGCCAGAACAGCAAGGTTCCTTCAGCAGACACCTGCTGACTTCCATTGTCATAAGGTCCCTGGAACAAGGAGGTAGCACCCACAGCATGAGGGTGGCTTAGATTCTCCTGAATGTCTACTTTGGGAATCGGTCTCGTAGTCTGTCCCCAGCACCCAGCTCTGTGGTACTTTTCTCTGTCTTGGGCTTGGGTGACCTGTTTGGTTCTGGGAATACTTAGCTCCCATCATATAACCACTGCTCTTTAAAGTCTAATAGAATTAAAAGGGTGAGAATACCGTGGGTCTTATGAGCCAGGAGCCCAGGAAAATCAGTGTCTAGGACTGTCTGCTACTCCAAGCTGATGAACAGAAAGGGACTTGGGGACATGTTTGTCATGTCTGAAGTAGACCCTCAGAGGAAGCCAATACCTACTTGCCCTCCTTGAAACCAGTATTCTTTTACCACACAGTAAGTCAGGGTATTTCATTAGCTGCTTTGGGGACTGGTCTCTTGTAGACACCAGATGATCCAAGCATGAGACAGTCCTTAGGAGCCTTACTTCCTGTGTTCTCTAAAGAACTAGTGAAACTCCTTCATGGGACCTTAGGCACAGAGTAGTTTGTGGAAGTGCACAGAGGGGCCATTAACTCCTTAATGGTCTGATGTAAGCTGGGGAAGCCGTGGGCCTTCCACTTCTGCGTGGGTATTTCTGGCCCTCCTACAGGAGGTGCTCTGCCTCCCTACTGTGGCCCTCATGTCTGCAGCTCCCCTTCTGTCTGCTGAAGGCTGAAACATCTAGGTAAAGTCCCCCTCCTCTGCTCACAGCCCAGGGCTGCGACCTGCTTCTCAAGAGTGGGTATTTTTCAAGGCCTTAAGATCTATCCATCAAATTGGACTTGGGGAGAGGTTTGTGGGGGTGGGTGGGAGTTGGACTTCCTTTTTAACATGCTGCAGTGGCATGGGATGACATGGTTTTCTTTTTCATCTATCTCAGGGCCCTAGAAAGTGACTTCCTCTGTTTACTACAGAAGGAGCAGCCTCTGGGCAGGTCAACCTTGGGAATCTCATCTTTGCCTCACTCCCCACAGCTGGTTCACTTCCCACTGGACATGTACCTCAGCCAGTCCCCAGAGTCCCCATGAGGGTTCATATCCCTTGGGTAGCAAATCCCCTGAGTGGTGATCCCATACTTTACAGCTACCCTTGTCAACCCAGTCCTCTCCCCTGGGCACCTGAGCCCTTAGCAGCATGTCTCATTATGTCATCTCCCCCACCCTAGTTCTGGCCTTCCTAGCTTGAGAGTACTAGAGTGGTTTGAGGCCAAGGCAAGGAACACATCAGACATTATAGAGCTGGCCCTTCTGTTTCTGCCTTTGCTCTCTTGCTGAGTTTGGCCCACAGATTAATCACTCTCACTATCAGAAGAACCTGTGGAGGGGTGGCAGTATGTCTTCACTGTCCCATTTTCACTATGGCCAGAGTGACTCCTCTAGCCGAGGACCTGAACCCTGTTCAATACCAGCCCCTCCACCACTGTTCACCATCTCTTTAGAGAACACTTTCCAAGCCCCGCCTGGACCACACCTCCCTGTAGGCCTTTGAGTTGGCAAGTCCCCTCATCCTCTTAAGCATGGCCAGTGTGCCAAATGCATTCTCTGTGATCCCACTCAGATTATGGCCCATGATTAGGAGGCATGCATCCATGGTTAGTTGTCCCACAGTGGAGAGGCCTGTCATTGGCTGGGGGTGGCTGTGTAATAAGTGTCACAGACTGGTGGGAAATGTTCTGCCACTAATGGCCCTCTATCTTGTCCCACAGCAAGCTCTCCTACTGGAGCAACAGAGGATCCACCAGCTAAGGAACTACCAGGCATCAATGGAGGCTGCTGGCATCCCTGTGTCATTCGGCAGCCACAGACCTCTGTCCCGGGCTCAGTCCTCCCCAGCATCTGCCACTTTCCCCATGTCAGTCCAGGAGCCCCCCACCAAACCGAGGTTCACCACAGGTAACTTGTAGCCTCTTGCTGGTGGGGGGAAGCAAGAGGACAGGGGCAGTCTGGGAGTGTGGAGCAAGCCACTGATAAGAGGCTAAGGGAGCAGCCTACAGCTGAATCTGGGAAGAACCCAGGCCACACTGTCCAGAGACAAGCAGCCAGCGCCATGCCAGGCCTGAGAACCCCACTCAGTCGTGGGAGCACACTACAATGCTGTGATTCTGGGGCTGGCCGCAAGCTCAGAAAACCACCTTCTTTTCCTTGCAGGAAACAGTCCCACCTGTGCCAGCGCGGAGCTTCCCAGCTTCCCATTCTTAGTCAGCAGCAGTAGCAGTGTTGGTCTTCTGCAAGTGTCCCCTAAACCAAACCCAGGACAGCAGCAGTGACACCCTATATAGTGCTTAGTGAAAAGCTCTGCTAGAGCAGAACACAGCAAGATATGGGACTAACTGGGCCTCTCTCACCTCTGGCATTGCACCTGCCCTGTGGGTTGGAAATAGTGTCTCAGTGGCACCTTAGCAAAAGGTCCAGAGGTCCGTAACGAACTAAGCAGAAGTGTGGACCACAGTTTCTTAGAGGCAGGGACAGAAAACTATCCCCACAAGATAGCCACACCACCTCTTCCAGTAGTTTCCTGTAATGACAAGCAGGGAAGCTAAGATGGCTCTTCATAGTGTTTCGATTTAACATTTCTTTCTAATGAAGAAAAGTTATGTAAATACAGAATGGCTTTATCCTTCACAGGTCTTACAAAATGTCTTCCTGCAGCACACTGCAACTACAGCCAAGTTCTTTTCTTAGAAGGAAATTTCCTGTTAAGGGAAACATTTCAGTAGTAATACCTAGAAATTAAAATTACTTCAAAAAAATTAAAACTGCATTTCATAAAACCCACCAAGTTTTCAGTCCATGAGCTGAAATTAATATGCCCTCAAATGACTGCAGCTCAGATAAGGGAAACTCTGTCATGAAACCTTGGTGGCAACTTGCATGTAAACAGTGCTTATTGGCTAGTGGTTAGTCAGAAGAGACCTTCCTATCTGTGACATTCTGTGAATCCACTCGTGACTGACAGACTTCTGTGGTCTGCAGCTTCTGAGCTGTGTTCATGCACTTGCTCATTTCAGATAGGCGTGTTTATGTCATCATATATCTCACATATGGAACCCAGCTCCCTTTGTATTCTTGTGTCCATCTTGAGTGCACCCTTACATGCCACCATTTACCCTGTGTCCAGCTGCTCTGGACGTTATCTGTTGGCAAACCACAAAACTCATGCTGGCCTGGACCATGTGGTAACCTTGGGCAATGTCTACCCAACAGACTTGCTAAATGCAGAGCCTAGTCAATGACCAGGCAGACAGCCTTGAAAGGCCAACACCTGTCATTACTAGAATTCAGCATAGCCCAGAGGCTACCCAGACCCAGACCCCTTCTCACCTTTTATTCCATAACTTGGCCCAATCCCAGTGATGCAGCCATAGTTTTTCTAAGCTACGGTGTTGGACAATGCTGGGTCTCTCACTCTGCTTGTATCTAGATCCTCTAGTTCCCACTTGAAAAGGGGATAGGGTAAACTTGAACCAAGAACCAACTCTGCTCTGTTCCCTCCTGGGAATTCTTCTGCTGTCCAGGGCCACCTTCTGGCATTGACTGGCTCAGCCCTGAGCACTGCTCTGACTTCAGCTCTGCTCCACTGCAGGCCTTGTGTATGACACACTGATGTTGAAGCATCAGTGCACCTGTGGGAACACCAACAGCCACCCGGAGCATGCTGGGAGGATCCAGAGCATCTGGTCCCGCCTACAGGAGACTGGTCTCCGTGGCAAGTGTGAGGTATGGGGGTCTATCTAAGGTCATAGAGGAACACCTACTGCCTTACTTGCTCCTGGACATGGCCTCCAGCCTACTCTATTCACAGTGTCTGCCTGTTTTCATGTTACAGTGATGGAGAGAATCCAAGAAACATTGCCTGTTTCCTCATCCCCACCCATACTGTCTGTGGGCTTCTGAGAAGCCCATCTTGGCACCTTTGCTGTTGTTGCAATAGAATACCTGAGGCTTGTGCTTTAATAAAGCAGAGAGGTCTGTTAACCACCTCACAGTTCTGGTCTCTGGAGGTTCCAAACCAAGGTACCACATCTCACGAGAATCCCTTGACTAAGCCACAACTTGACAGAGAAGCAGAAAAGAGACTGCTGTGTAGGCTGGCCTTTCTCTGTGACAACTTGTTCATTTGAGAACTAATTTAGTCATAAAGGCCTGAACCTTTATGACTTCTAAGTTCCTGTTTTCCAGTCACCTTCTGTCAGAACCACCTCTTGCAGGACCCACAGTACCAACACAACCAGATTGGACGTGTAGCTTCCTTTCCATGAATCTTTTGGGGTTTCCCATGGCAGAGTCGAAGCTGTTTTTCTAAGATTCTGTATCTTCTACAGAAGCTAGCACCACTGGGCTGTTCTCCTCAAACCCACAGTGCCAGGCTGTTTCCCCATGGCTGTCTCTGCCTTCTTCCTAGTTACTTTTCAGAGTGCTCCTGTGACTGGCCAGTGTGTGCCTCCATACTTATGCAGTGAGAAAGGGGTTCAAGACTCGGGGAAGACGAGCCTACATGTCCCGTTAGTCCTATCAGCTACATCAGAAAGCCTCTCTGAGGTTGTATGGAGAGCTTTGGACCTTTTCTTCCTCAAATGTTAGGTTCTGCAAGGCAGTGGCCAGCGTGGAAAGTGCCTTCTCCCCACCACCACCCTCCCTCTGTCCCCCGACCCCATTAGCTTTGCCTCTGGTTCCTTTATGCCAGCCCCAGGGAGCTGTGTAGGAAGGCTCTAATAGGGTTGTCTCTCTAGGTGCTGGTCCTCAGTTTTCCTAGCTGCCATGCTTGCTCTCAGAAGGTCTTCCTATATGCCATTGGGGTTCAGGTTTACCCCACATTTGGCCACAACAGAGCTGGTCACATACAGTATGGCTCTGGCCAAGATCATGTTGCGCCTCTCCTGGTTCTCCACACATGGCTCAGCAGGGTGCAGTCCCAGGTCCTGTGCACTCAGGAGTCCTAAGCTGAGGAAGAAGGATAAACTTGTGTAGGGCAAGGCTCTGCTCCTGGGAGCTGGTAGGCTCAGGTGGGCCTTCCTTCCCGTCTGTGCAATAGGACTAGCATCACCCACAGGATTGCCTTCAGTACCTGCCAGGGGAATCTGCTATGACCTCTCTTCAACTTGAAAAACCCCTCCATGTCATTCCCCCAGATTGTCCTGCACATCAGCATAGAATAGGGCACAAGGAGTCTCAGAGGCACTAGCAGGAGCCTCATGGAGCAGCAGTTACTTGTTTCCTCTCTGTGAGCCCAACTGCCCTCCTGTATGCTCTGCAGTATTCATTTACATCATCCCAGGGCTCACGGGTCCCCAGTGTCCCTTACCACTCAAATTGTACCTCACTTTTGGGGACATCCCAATATCAAGCCCACACCTGCTCCTGATGGCCCTCTGTGTGGGAAATGAACATTGAGGGGTGAGGTGAGGCCACAGGCACCTGCTTTGGGAATCTATCCAGAATGCTATGCCACTGGGGGGCAGCATTGACCTGTGTACACAAGCCTGAGAAAAATCCTCTTTCCTCTCGTGCTCCAGCTGGCCTTGCATCCTGCCATCCTGCCCATCCAGATGCTTCCCTGAGGCATCCTTCAGTTGCCAGCATCCACAAATGTCTTGCCCCCTCCCAGGAAAGTATATTCAGGCACGAACTGTGAGACAGATTCTCAGCTAAGACAGCAAGTAGAGCCAGGCTGGTTTGAGAGTATAAATATCTGAGAAAACAGGATAGCCAGCCACCCACCTCACCGCTGGCAGAGGATTCTTAGATGTCAGTCTATGAAGTCAGAGCAAAGTTGGCAGGAGCCTCAGGAGAGGTAGGGTAGGACAAGATAGGGCTTAGAACCATTGGCAACAGTAAAAGCACTGACCAGCTTCCTAAGTGTAAGTACTGTAATCCCAAACATGGGAAGCTTACCTTGTCAGCTCTTTGTTGTGCAGAGGAGCTGTTCCTTAATTCAGCCCAAGAAAGCAAGCTTGCATCCACACCAGGTCTCCATTGTCTGGCTTGTAACCTGAGTCCTAGGCCCTTGTCATTAGAGTTGATATCCAACACAGAAGTCAAGTAGATGATGCTATGATATCCCATAGACTCCCAACCACTGACTCTGAAACTAGAGCCTGGACTGTACCTCACTCTGGAGGACCTGTGGGTGGTCTCATCCCATGAATGGTCTGAACTAGAGAGAGGTCTTCTCTGTAGGCTCAGGCCCCTTTGCCAGCCTGCAGAACCAGGGCCATACCATATTGATTTAGGTTCTTCACCATGTAGGTCAGCGCCTGCTGGAGCAGACAAATGGTCAGGAAGGGGAGATCAGATCCCTGTCAACAGCTTGTTGAGTGATGAGGACTTTCCTTTGCCTGACCTCCAAGGAGCCCTTTCCCTATAAAATATTTGTCTGTTTCATAACCCACTGGCCAGCTAGGTTAAGTGATTAACTCAACTGAAGGGCAGGCATTCATCTGCTAATGTCTAGAGATCTGAAGGTAGCCCAGAGTTGATTTGGTGATCCTACAATCTGCAGAGGAGCACAACATTCCTAATCACCTCCCAGTGCAAGCACAGATTCCAGTATGTCAGACATGAGCAAGAGCGGGCCACAGAGAGCTGCTGTTGAGGGACACTAGAGTAGTGACTTGAGTCCCTTTGAGAATGAGCTCAGGCAGCTTGCCTCACCTCTGACACTTCTTGCTGTTTTAAGCCCAGACCCTGGTTCCAGAAAGCAAAGTAATAATTTGTTGAAAATCGTATGTGTGATAGTGAAGGGTAGCATGTTGAAAACTAGAATCATTTTTAAATGTTTTTCAAAGCTATGATTAAAATGCAAGCCACCTAAAATATTTTTAAATATTGTGTTGGAACTGTTGTGTTTCTGCTTTTCAATAATCTAATAATTGTATGCCCATCGTCATAACCGAGCTGTATTCCCTCTGGCGCAGTGGCCTTGCTGAAGTAGAAATTGACCTGACATATTTGTTCTTACCTTATGTCCCCACAGTGCATCCGTGGACGCAAAGCTACATTGGAAGAGCTGCAGACAGTGCACTCGGAGGCCCACACACTCCTTTATGGCACAAACCCTCTCAACAGACAGAAACTGGACAGTAAGAAACTTCTAGGTACTCGAGACCTTCCTTACATCCCTACCAGGCTTGATCTCCTGCAAGTGATGTTTCTACCCCTTGGCCCCTGCAGCTGGGGCTACTGTGTGGCTGACCAGGACAGGAAGGCTGGATCTACAGTCCATTCTGGAAGCTGCTAGGGACTGTTTGAGAACAGGAGTGTACAGCCCTTGTCCTGTTTGCAGTTTTTTTCTTAAATCTCTTAGGGAAAGGCTGAGAGGACATGGAGAGCCCCAGGCTTGGGCATGTTCTGGCTAGCAGAAACCTATTCTACCTCAACACCAGGGTCTTTATCCAATAAAAGTAGAATTTGACAAGCTGTGGGACCCTGTGTAATCCCTGAGTATATCATACATTCCCTACGTGGTTTACCCCACAGAACCCAGCAGCTTAGAGATGGTGACTTCTTCAGTGGTCCAACACGACAGACAGTAGGGATAGGACAGAGCTAGGGTTAGTGGTCTCTGCCTTGGGACTCTGACTTCAGGTCATGGTTCAACAGTGGGGGTTCTTGAGATGCCCAAAGTCCATCTCCCACCCACAGTCCCCAAATGGGCCCCATGTGTGCTCACCTTCACCCTCAGTCAGAAAACTCCCCCTGCAGGAGCTTGGCCAGTTCAAATGACACTGACAGTGAGACTTCCAGCAAATAGTATCCTCAAAACTCTGATGCTGGTCTCATGTTTACAGAGCTATTGCCCATCCTAAGCTGCCAGTGTAGGCTCCACATGAGGTCAGGAATAGACAGGACAGTGCTTGCCAGGCAGCTAGAGACTAGGGCTGTATGTACTTAGTGTCCTTGAATTGGGAAGATACTATGAACAAAGGTAGGAGTGAAGGAAGGTCACTTGAACACTCGCCCCTAGCTTGTGGCCAGCACTACTCCACTAAAGCCTATTTTGTGCATGGATTTCTTTCTTTGTTAGGACATTTTCCCTACACACTATACACATCCCTGTGCCCCAGCAGCCATGCCAGTGACTGACTCTATTGCTGTACCCTGTGTCTTTTTGGTGGCCATGTTAGGTCCTCTCTTGGTGTCCTTTCCCTTCTGGCTAAGCTTTGTACTTTCACACTGTGGGAGGTACCTAGTCTGTCACTGCCTAACCCCTCAAGACCCCTGTTTAAGCTTCTACAGTGTCCTAACAGCAGATCTTCACAATCATCCTTGGCCCAAGTATTTGAGACATAGTAATAGCAGTTACCCCAAGTTCTGTTGAAGTAGCCCTAGTTATATTTGTAAATACTACTTTGATTTTCTTTTCTTTTTAAATCCAATCCACAAATTTCTCTGCCATGTACAAAAACCCTTTGTAGTTCTTCCCTGAAGTGAATTGCCGGTGTGGTGGTCATTCACCTTCCCTAGAAGCAAGGAGGCACCTAACAGTCATGATGAAGAAAGATCCTGGCTTGGGGCAGCTCTAAAGCTGTCAAGGCAGACCTCTGAAAGACTGGCTGCCACAGTGTGTGTTGTCTTTCTTACCCATCCACATGCTGAAATATCAACTAGCACTCTGCTGGGAGTAGACCAGAGGGCTAGACTTCAGGAGTGTTTTGCACCTTACTCAATGATTGTCTGTGACCTCAAACTACCAACAGGTAAAGCTAGGCTGTGGCCTAAGCTGGGGTGAAAGATACTCAGTCTAGAACAGGGGACCCTTGGGTACAGCTTGTGATGGACATAAAAGCTCTTGTCATGAGCATCATGCCCTGCCTCCTATTCAGGTGTGCTTTATATGCTTAATATCTGATGATGTTCCTTTTTCCCTCTTCACTGGCTGGAAATGAGCATGAAAATATTCCAGTGATTGACATCTGGAATGTACATGGTATTGGCTATAGTTTCAAAGGGAAATGCACTTTCATAGCCTTTGCCACCACATAACCAATATGAATTTACTGAAGAAAGTCCCAGGATCCTGAGCAAAGGAACTCTTCATGACATTGCACTGCCATACCTTTGTTAGGATGAGGAGTAATAATGAAAGTGCTGTCTCTTCATACCTGGCTGATTCCTGACTTTAGATGCCAGGTACCCTGTGCGATGGCTTCAGTCAGTGATACGGACCCATAATGGCTGCAGTTGAACAGTAGGCAGTGAGCAGGTGAAATGTGGTTTGTAGTCCATATCCCTCCTTCCCAACCTTTCCCCAAAGGCCCAGACTTTCCCTACCTACCCTATCCCCATTCCCTGAATGGATATCATCTCTGGAAAGGATAGCCACCATTTAAGACACTGATTTGACATGTTGCTTCCCTGTATGACTCCCCTACATATCTGCCTGCAGATTTCACTCTGCTGCAAGAACCTGTGTATGCAAAGTTTAGAGCACTTTTACCTGCTGCCAACCTGTCACTGAAGGAAAGATGTATTTAATCCCCCTGTTCTGCCTCCCTTATTTGTATGTGCAAATAAGGACCAAGCCCTGGACCTATGCTATGAATGCTTAGCTGTTTGAGGCAGAAAGGCAGGGGTGATAAGAAGGTGGCCTCGGTAGGACCCAAGAGTCCTAGCCCTCAAGAAACAGCAGGAAATAGAGGCCACAAGAGTGCTGTTTCCTCAGCATGAATTTGGGGACTGATAGTGGCAAGGAATATGCAGGTATGGCCTTATTCCTGCATTGCCCATAATGGCCCAGTGCCCCCAAGTAACAGGCCAGGAATGGGCTAATTTACTGAGATCCATACTTGGACCTTCAGCCAGACATGTAGATACATCGAACCTCTCCTAACTCCCAGATCTGCCAGCACTTAATGGAAGAGGTTTTGTGCTTTAGTAGGAATACTATCAGGTATAAACAAGCTTCCTTGCCCATAGGTTCTCAAGGCAGCATGATGTCTGGATTGTGCAGGTCTCCTGGGAGGCCCACCCCCACCTCCTGTGGCTGTCTAACCATGAAAGCCTGCTCCCTCTCAGGCTCTGGCAGAGCCACTCTCCTTGTACTTGTTGCCCGGTGGTGGAGCCTTGTAGGGGAGCCAGTGGAACAAGAACCATCTTGTTATGGGATCCACAGCACGCTCTAAGGACTATGCACTCACAGATCCAGTGCTACCCTGATCTGACCCTCATCTTCTCCCTACAGGCTCGCTGACCTCCGTGTTTGTTAGGCTCCCTTGTGGTGGTGTTGGGGTAAGTATTTCTTTAATGTGTAAATAATGTCCTGTTTGTTCTCAGAGCCCCAGTGGTCACAGAAATCATTGCCTTGCTCTCTCGAGTGGGTAATGGCTGCCAGGTGTTTTCCATAAACAGTACTATGGCACAGGCGGGGCCATGTGGGGCTTCAAAGGAACTGAGAGCTGGGAGCTTTTTTTTTCCCCCACCAAACTCAGGCACCTTTTTGAGGGGAAGGTTGTCTGACAATGCATCTGGAGCCCTGCTAGTCCACAGTTCTTGTGCACCTTATGTGTAGACTGCCTTGGAACTTACATCCTCAGTAGCACTGTGCTCATGTTCACCTAGGCCACAGAGGCTTCTTGGGGCAGAGTGGGCTTGTTCTGCACCACTTAAACTAACTTGTACTCCAGATAGAGTTCTCTGTAGAACACCCATGAATCAGGTGACAGTCTCTGCTTTGTGGTGATAGCCATTTCTATAGCCAGGTGAAAAGAGTAACTCGTCACTTGGGAAACAGGCTGAGACACACAAATGGCAAAGAACTGGCCATCAAGGCATCTACTCCATCTGCACAGACAGCCCTTAGTCTCTGTCGCCACACTGGCCTCGGGAGATAGAGGTTCTGCTGTATTCCTGTCCTCTGGGATGCAAGAGCGGGACCAACCCTCCTTTCTGATCTTCTGACCCTTCAAATCCCACTGTACCACTGTGTGTTGGGCCAGAGTTGTCCTGGCCAAACCTGTGCCATGTTTGATCACAGATCCTGGGGTGAAGCTGAGGTCTGGATTCTGTTATGGAAATGAAACAAAATTGTTTTCTTCCTGAGTCTTTACAGAAATCGCTGCTTTGAAAATTGTCCCGTCAGAAAGAGAAGCGATGGCATCTATTCATACCACCACCAAGCCCTCCTGGAGTTACTTTGTTTTGTATTGTAAATAGGTTGCAATCTCTTAATTCGGGGCAAATTTTTGGCCCGACTTGAAAAGATGTGGATTTGCACTGCCCTGCAGCCAGAGAGCCCTGTGCAAGGCAGCATTTATAATTTGCAAATGAAAACTAACTGCAAGCTTAGATCTAGAGGCAAACCTGGGCAGTCTCCTGCACCACTAGCCCCAGATCTGAGGTGCAACAGGCATGCCAGATGAGTGCAGACACACTGCACAGATGTAAGTGGAGCCCATGAAACCCAGCCTGGAAAAGGGAGTTGGGATCTTCAGGTCTTTCGCATAGGTCCTGAGGCAGGTAGAAGGCCTACAGGCTCTGACCTGAGTAGACTAAGTTTTCCTTCTAGGGCCAACCCACTGGTGTGTCAGAGCAATGGGAGAACTCTGTAGGGTGTGTAGGATGAGGAGCAGGCACCCAAAGGCAGGCCCTCTGTCCCTGGAAGCAGCTTTCCATTGCCATTTCCTTCATGTAATAGTTATTTCAGAGTTGAAACTCCTTCCTTAGCTCTGTTAAGTAAAGGTTTGAAATAGTTTCAACTATTTTTCAAACCAAATAAAAACACTCCTGCATTTGTTCACCTCATTATTATAAATTTCAAACTAGTAAGGACCTGTGTTCTTGACTTTCCCTGCTCCTGTCCCAGCCCTGCCTGTGACCTACCCTCCCACTTGAGCCTCCAGATTCCCATGGCTCACCCAAATTTGCCACGTGCTCCATTATTGTTATTCAGTTTTCATTTCCCAGATGCGTCTGTGTTTCCATTTCACCTATGTCTATCCTTTCTGTAAAGCGCTTTTCTATAGCCCCCATTCCACATTCGCATCACCACCCTGACTGAACAGGGCTGCCCCTCGGTACCACTTAGAGGGAAGCAGCTGGACAGAAACTGGAAGAAAGTATCAGGGAAGTCTTGTCAAGTCTTTGCAACCTGGGCTACTATAGTGTGGATTGTCCAAGGATTCACCCCTTTCTCTGTGAAGAAGGGAGCTTGGCCAGACTACAACACTTACCTCTAATGTCCAGTAGCGTACAATCTACAGAAAGCCCTGGAAGATCAGGCGAATGACATGCATAATCTTCCCCAAGTCTTAGCCCAGGTCTAAAGCTAGGCTCCCTCCTCACACTTGGGAAGGAAATGATCACTGAGCTCATACATAGCCTTTGGCTTGACTTGAACTGCCCAGGACACTGCTGCCCCCTGGACTGATGGACTGTCTCCTGCACCGTCACCTTTGATATTATAATGAGCTGATGATAATGATTTGATTCTCCAGCCAAAGCTGGTCTTCATAGGACCACAAGCCACTGTCTCAACTTTGAATAGTGATGCCTCCCAGCAGGTCATCCTTTGGTATTTGGGAGCTCTTTGAAGAACATAGCCAGGGCTAAGTACCCCTTTAAGTGAAGTCTAAACCTATACAAAGGAATTTTAGGTTGTCTGTCTCTGACAGTGAAGCTTGTGGAAAAGCTGAAAAGGGTTGCTCCTCCCACTGGTGATCAGTATCTGTCAGTTAGGATGGCATGGAAGGCCCAGATGCAGATGAAGAGAGGTGCTTGTGGGTCTGGATTCCCAACTTCTTTGAGTGCTCAGAGGTGGTGTATGTGAGGATCTGGCAAAGCTCAGATTTAAGAAGTTAAACAGCTTTAACTTCTTAGCCAAGCAACACCCACCCTACTCCCCCAGGCCATATAACTCTCTGGCAAGGCCTAAATCTCAATATATCTGGTCCAGGCCCCATGTATCCTCACAGGGCACACATATATAGACAGTTGTTCTTGTGCCCTGACATTGCAGCCCTTTAATCCCTGCCTAGACTCCCCCTTTGGGCTTCCCTGTAGACCCAGTAGTGGGAGTGTCTTGTCTTGTTCCCCACTAGCCAAACCTTAAAAATACATTCTCCTGGGCCTGCAAGATGGCCCTGTAGGTAAGGATACTTACTGCCAAGCCTGACAACCAAGTTTAATCCCTGAGATTTGTGTAGTGAAAGGAGGGAACTGACTCCTATGAGTTGTCCCCTGACCTCCACAAGAATTTACTTTCATGTGTTCATACCCATGTATACACACATACTCCAATGTAAGTTTTAAAAAATTGTAATGCATTCTCCTTTGCCCAGGCCAGTAGACAACTGGCTGGCCTGCTTGCTGTTTGAAGTGGAAACTAACAAGCCACCTTCCTGCCACCCAGGACAGACTTGGTGGTTCTTTGTTATGCCTCATGCCCTAGTCCCATTTAATTACTCTCAGCCCATAGTAAGAGCATGCAGGTAAAGTCAACACAAAGTAGAGCCACTGATTGTAGTTTCTCTTCCATATCATTTTCTGCTTGTTAACACAACTCTTAGCTCTAGTTCCAATTTAAAAAGTAGCCTAGGATCCTTATGTCAACTTCAGGTCTGTTGGAACAGGTAAAAGGAGAAGGACATCCCAGAGGGGATGGAACATGGTATTTCTGGTCACTTGATTTTTATTCCTGTGTTAATGTTTTAGCACATCTCGAAGAAATGTACCTGATATGGGTTGCTGTGTCTGCCCTGGCCAGTCTACAACACAGGGGCAGAGCTTTAGGGGATCCAGGCTGCACAACCTGTGTGATGACAGTGACAGTGACCCAGGATTTGGCTCACCGAGGAGTGTTGTTTTCACAGGTGGATAGCGACACCATATGGAATGAGGTACACTCGTCGGGGGCAGCCCGCCTGGCTGTGGGCTGCGTGGTGGAGCTGGTCTTCAAGGTGGCCACAGGAGAGCTAAAGGTCAGTCAGCACAATAGATCTAGCTCGGCGACACAAGGAGGGTCAGCCCAATGTCCTTTTCCTGCTGGCGAGGGGCTAGAAAGGATTGGTGCAAGCTGGCTCCTGTCCAGGATAATGTAGATGCTCCATGCTGATGAAAATGTATAGTTCAAATTCTGAGGTGGATCTGTGGAGCCCCTTACCCCTTCCCAGTTGCTCAGGAGCCCAGAAAGCTTTTGTTCATGTAGCTCCCTCTTCAGTATCAACGAAGTGAGATTAAAAAATGAGACATTTTCAGAGCATTGATTGTAAAATAACAACAGCATCTGGCATAGTGCTTGGCATCTGGATTCACATCTGTCTTACAACAGTGTGAAACTGGTGGAGAGACACTGACCTGTGTAAGCAAGGGTTGAAAAGGGAGTGTCTTGTGGTCTTCATGAAAACTAGAGACTAGCTAACTTCTCTGACCTGTGCCAGTGTTAGCACATAGCAGATCTTGAAGGCAGTGCAGCGTGGACCCTGCAGCCGCCAGTTTGTTGTGTAGTTGTCTCACCCACAGGATGTTTACTGAACGAGACAGCAGTTGGAAAGTTAAGGTCCTAGATCTCAGCGTACCTAACCCTAACAGAAATCATGCTTTGTTTTGTTTTTGTCATACTTAATTATTATGTGTGCAGTGTTCTGCCTGCACGTATGCCTGCACACCATAAGAGGGTACCAGATTGTGAGCCACCATGTGGTTGCTGAAAATTAAACGCAGGACCTCTGGAAGAACAGCCAGTGCTCTTAACCTCTGAGCTGTCTCTCTAGCCTTGTTTTGTTTTGTTTTTTTTTAACTCTTACTGCTACCACTCATCTCGTAAGAAATGCCATCCCATCCAAAGTCCCTGTCTTGTGCATAGGGACAGGCACGTGTGAAGTCCAAATCCCATCACTGGCAGCTCCTGCCTATCCTGTTCCCAGAAGTGAATAGCATTATTCTTCTCGAGAAGTGTCTTAGATCTCAAGTTGTAAGGCCCATAATTTCGCTCATCTTTACAAGGAAAAATGTGTATCTCTAAGAAAAGAGGGTCTGACTCAGCTCACAATGAACAGTGTGCAGAGAGGCTTCCTGTAGCTAGCCCACACATGGCCCCGCTCAGTACCAACACACTGTCTTCTCTACTCAGGATGGTATGCTAAAAGATGTGGGCCTGAAGGTGGAAGGTGTACACTTTGTGGAAACTTACCATGAGGATGCTCATGGGGAAACGTCCCCTTGGGAATTGATTTGTGGTCATTGTCGGAGCTGTGTTATCTTTATTCCATGCTTGCCTGCTGCTCAGCACCGTATATACTGTTGTCTGCTCAGTACAAGAGGCAGGTGGAATCAGAGGCTTGTTAGACTCCTGAAGCCAATGCCCGGAACTCAGCCCAGAGTGCAGGCACAAGAATGAGAACAAAGTTTCCATGCTTGCCTGCTGCTCAGCACCGTATTTGCAGTGCTGAGTGTCAGAGGGTGGCATCTGTCTTGTGTCTCTACCTCTCAGTCTTACCACTGCCCTGTCCTGTCAACCCAGTCCCCTTGGCTGACCTTTGTGTGCTCAGTTAAAGATTGAGCCTAACACTTCCTGGGACTGGAGAGAGTCGGACTTGGTTGAGTGTTTCCAGCAGCAGCCCCAGTGGTGTGCTGTAGAGTATGAGTGACGGGGCGTAGGCTGTGCAGCCGTGCCATCCAGTGCCAGCTCTGCAGTGATTCTTATAGATGGGAGTAGAGTTGGGTGCTGTGTGTGCCGTCTGTTTCCCCAGCAGCTGTCAGGACAGAGGTGAGCCCAAGACCTACTTGAGGCATAGCATGGACACAGCAGTAGTCTATATGAACACTTTGTTTTATTAGGGGATGATGGGAAAAGAAGTTCTTATTTAGCCAAGCTAGGCTCTGGCTCACAGTGTAGCCTCAAGCTCCCAATCTTCCTGCTGGAGTTCACCATGCCCAGCTTTCTTTTATCTGTATTCATGTTTGCCACAAGGCTGCTGGTGAGCAACAGGCAACAAGACTGTCTGCGACCCTAGGCCACACCCCCTCCAGTGGCTGCAACCCCGACTGTTGGCACTTAGAAACAGCCAGTGGGCCTACTGTCTGTCCTCAGGTCAGGCTTTCTGTACAGACTCCTTAACAAAGGAGCCAACTAACCCCATTTCCCATCCATGTCGTGGGACCAGTGATAATGGAAACTGCATCCTCCTGTGGAGTGTAAATCTGATGACTGGTGTTTGTGCTGACTTTTGGGGGGTATGAAATGCCTTTCCTCACTATTTCCCACTGCTGTCATTTGCAGAATGGCTTTGCTGTGGTTCGTCCCCCAGGACACCATGCTGAGGAGAGCACACCCATGTAAGTGGACACAGTAGACTGATAAAAAGTCATGGGTGACAGGGCTGGGTGAGCATCTGAGGGCCCAGGGATAGTGGCCTTGTGCACATCACCCAAGGTGTGTTACTTTGTTTCCCTTGCCCACAGCCAAGGTAGACCTGTGATTTGAGAGTCGTGCAGTTGGATGAGGAATATGGACACAAAGACTTCCCTGTTGAGTTTAACAAAGATGGTTCAAGTGGTTGAAATTAGGACATCAGGAAGCTGTGCCAGAGATGTGTGTGATGATGCATTAGGTCCCTAGCCCACGGGAATAGTACCATTCACATTTCCGATGGGTTTTACCGCCCTTTTTAACCTAAACATGATAATTCCTCATAGCCTTGCAGAGGCTGACACAATTAGATGATCTCAAATAGGCATCTCCAAATGATCCCATATCCTGTCAAGATGACAACTATTATTAACCTTTAACAGTGTCTGTGTATGTCTTCAGTGTGTGTTTGCATGTGTGTATCTGATATATGTAGATATATGTATTTGTGTCTGTGTATATTTATGGTGTGTATATTTGTGGTGTGTGCATGTGTGTTTGTGTATACCTTTATGTTGTGTGTGTCTGTAGGTGGGTGTCTTGTAGTGTATACACTTATGTATGCCTATGTGCATATCTGGGGTATAGGGAGATTGTCTATAGTCGGAAGATGTCTTCTATAGTGTGTGTACTCATACTTAAGTATGTATTTCTGAGGGTTGTATGTGTGTCTGACAGGTGGGTCTTATGTGACAATGCGCTTATGTACCCGTGGATCTGTGGTATATGTGTATTTAGCTTGGCTTGTGTGTCTATGTCTGTTGGTTAATCACCAGCATCAGTTAAGGTCCCATTTAGGAACCAATGGCCTTTGCCTGGGCCCTCCAGAATCTCATAGACTCTTGATATTCTACTATGAGTTATGTAAAAACAGTAACTAGACATCATTTTTCCAGGGGGTTCTGCTATTTTAACTCCGTGGCAATTGCAGCCAAACTTCTCCAGCAGAGGCTGAATGTGAGCAAGATCCTCATTGTGGACTGGGTGAGTGACTTCCTGCCCAGGCAGGCCTGGAAAGAGCATGCATGCCCACCTGTTTCCCCAGTGGACAACCTGACTGAGCATGGACCTTCACCTCTACTGACACTTGGAATCAGGGAACAAACTGAACTTTCTGAACACGGTCCCAGAAATCAGAGAAGTAAAGCCTGTACCCATTAGAAGTTGGATTCAGGACTGAGACCAGCCGATCTTGCCAGTCATTAGCCTAACCTGCCAGGATAGTACACACATTTGAGGGAGGCCATCATCGTTGGTCTTCGGTATGACCTCTCAGGAGGCTGGAGCTTTGAAGGTCATGTTGAAGCCTGACTCTGCTCTGACCTGGGGACATGAACCTGGCTGCCCACCTTATGCTAGCTGAGACTCACTTCGCACAAGTGACTATGCCTCCATCTTCCCGAATAAGCACAGCTTCTTATGATCCCACTGTCTGGAATGGCTGCTGCTTCTCTGAGAGCTAAGCCAAATGTCAGAAGTAGCCAGATGTCGGGATATGCATGTCAGCACCCCTTCTTAGTCAAGTGCCTGGGTGTCATGAGCTCTGAGAAGCAGGTGAAGAGGCAGTCTGGGCTTCTACCAGGCCTGTGATCATCACTGTGGTCGTGGCTGTGGGGAGAGGTCCCCAGAACGAGCATGCTGGATGGCCCTGTACTGCATTTCTGCATAATATGTGAAGAGCTGTAAGAAGCTAGTGGATATAAGACACATTCACAAAGAAACACTTTTTGATACTGGTGTCTCTTAACATACTTTAAGCCCACATCAGGTGGGGTTGTCATTTGGATTTCATGCCCTTCCAGTTTCAGAAAGAAACAACAAACCATAAACCAGGAGACAAGTCAACTCTTAGATCCAGAATAGGACCTAAGTAAGGCATGGAAGGCAGTTACCAGGGAGCCTGTCCCTCCTGCAACCTGGCCCTTCCTCAGGGAACAAGCAGAGATATGGGCAAAGACAGAAGTGCCATACAGTTGGTGTCAGCATAGGCATGACAGTTAGGTTCTAGGAACAACTGAGTCAGCAGGTGACCCACATAGACACTGTCTTATCTTCCCAAGACCAGGACACACTCCCCAGGACTACACTTTGCATTAAATTGCATGATGGTGACACATAGACACTACTATGACTTACTGTACACAGTGTTCTCTATGGTTGCTCCTCTCAGCAGGGACCTGGTGAAGAGAGAAGGGGCACTTGTCTTCTTGAGTGGCTGAACATCCACATCCTACACTGAGCACAGATGACCCTGTAGAGAAAGCTTTTCGCACACACAGCTATGCAGTGCAGAGCCACCCAGCCTGCCTGTCCCGGGAACCAATTCTCATGGCACAACAGTGGCCACAGGCCTGGCAGAAATCAAAGCTGCCTCTTTTTCTTGCTTTCTGGTTCTCAGTTACACAGGTATCGTGTCTTAAGAAAACAGCTGCTCACTTCTGGGTGGGGGGCTGGGCACCTGTCTGTCACCTAAGTTCTTTTTCCATATGCCCCATGCGATGAGAAATACCTCACATGTGCCTGAACATAGCCAACCCATAATCGGTAATTATCCTGATGGAAGTCGGAAATGGCTCACCTTAAATGAGGCAGGCACATAAGATGAATCAGATGTCTTGGTTTGAAATCCCATCCTCAAATCAGCTGGAAGCTAGCCCCATTCTCTTCTCTGAAGTCAGGAATGTGCTCTGGTGTGCAGGGTTACAGAGACCCTGCCAACTCGGACGCTAACTTCAGCATCTCTTGATGCTGCTGGCACCCCTAGCACCTTACTATGAGATGCAAACCAGGCTTAAGATTCTAGGGTGTTCACCAAGTAGGAACTGTTACCTCAAGGTACAGGGGACAGCTGGATGGTGAGGGGTATACTTGAGGCCTGGTCCTCCCTGAGCCAGTTCTCTTGGTCTCTCAGGATGTACACCATGGGAATGGGACTCAGCAGGCCTTCTACAATGACCCCAATGTTCTCTACATGTCTCTGCACCGCTATGACGATGGGAACTTCTTCCCAGGAAGTGGAGCACCAGATGAGGTACGTAGAGTGTGTGAAATTTTGGGGGCAACTGGGGGGACATGCTAGCTTAGAGCCAGGTGCTACAGCTATCTGGAGAGCAGGGCAGATGCAGGCCACCCCAGACTGCCACAGAAGTAGCACTTCTCAGCTCAGACTGCCATTCTAGAAAATGCTACCCTAGATTATGCTGTGCATGCCTTGGACCAGAATTTTGTTCAATGTTTAGTGAGAATCTATACATCATTTCTGGTTCCATTCAGGGCAAGGAAACATAAGTTGTTATACTGCTCCTCCAGGACACCGGCTTCTCTGTACCTTGTGATGCCTTTCCCAACCACTGTCTTTAGTGGGCATCCTTAGGCAGCACACTCATGTCCCTTGTTCATCTGGCATTTGGTACTACCTGGTGGTCCCAGGAACACAGAGCCTACCTTCCAAAGACAGTCCAAAGTATAGAGCCTCTTCTGTACACACATGATGCACAGGTCCTCAGAAGTGTCTCTCAGTGGTTCCTCCTAGTTTAGGGTCTGTGAGCAGCTGCAGCCATGTAAAATCTGCTCCACTGATCTTAGTGCCTGGTACTGGAGTGGCCAGCTTCATTGGTGAGCACATGCATGAATCCACAGGACTCATGAATATCCCTATGGGCCTATCAGCCCGACACACCTTAATTCAAGTGTCAGTTGTCTCAGGTAGTCTTTTCAGAGTGTCATTGACAACAGTTTCTCTCCTTGTGGCTACAGGTGGGCACAGGGCCAGGTGTGGGTTTCAATGTCAACATGGCTTTCACGGGAGGCCTCGAACCCCCCATGGGAGATGCAGAGTACCTGGCAGCCTTCAGGTGAGTACCCATCTGTTGAGCCACAGAGACTGGCCCTTCTGAGTCCAGGGGCAGCCAAGCAGACTGGGGACTCCGGGCTTGATCTTTGAACTGTCTCACTTCTGTTACCAGCTCCCTTCTCATGTGAGCCTGTTTGGGTCCCAATGATAAGATGGGGAGGCATTAGGGGGTGGAGTAAGACTTCTGTTATGCTGGAAACCCTTAATCAGTGGAAACTGAAAGTGTAAATCTCAGATCTCATTTCCTGCTCACTCTTCCTCAAAGCCTTTGTGAAGGTATAACAAGTGGAAATGAATAAAGGAGAAATAGGATCCCCTTTGTTTGTATGAGTATCAGGGAAGAGTCATCTCATTATCCCACATCTTTTGTGCTGCTGTGGCCCCTTAGATTGGCTGCAAGGTGGTTGCTTTTTTAAAAAGCATTGACTTTTGTTGTCCATAATTCTTTGTATTTACATCAGGCCAGACTGAAGCCATTCATACAGCCAATAGTGGATGGCTTGGCCTGTCACTTTCCTCTTGTTATACCGTGGTGGCTTTCCCCAGCTGTTGTGCAATGAGGAGACTCCACTCAAGTCAACCACAGCCCAGGATTGTTTCCTGGGCCTGAGAGGCCTTCAGTCTCATAAAATACTTTATTTATTTATTTATTTATATTTATTTATTTGTATTGTGGATGAGAGCATCATCAGACCTCCAGGGGTCTTCTCTGCCTTGACCACTGTAAATATGAAGCACATGTGTACAATCATGTGCCTTATGTGCATGTAGACATGCTTATGTGCAGACATGTGTACATGTGTCTGTATGTTCCTGAGGGGCACTATCTATATGACTCTGTGTGTGTGTGTGTGTGTGTGTGTGTGTGTGTGTTGTGTGCATATATGCCTATAAGGCATAGATCTCTGGAAGTATAAGCACGTATGTATGCAAGTGTGTATGTCCCTAGTTGGTGAGCTGTATCTGTAAAATGTATGTGGACTTGCCTATGCTCTGTAGCTGTGGTACCAAAAACTCAGAACACTTCTCAGCATCTGCCTGCTCATTTTGAAACAGCTTCCCAGTCCCACTTCATATTGGAGAGGTGGTTAGGGTCCAGTATGGTAAAGGCCTGACCCAGTAGGTGTGAGTCGACCAGACTATTCCTAGAAGTGACAAATCTCAGTTGGTGAAGTTACAAAGGTCTGCTGTTCAGCTGTTGGCCAGTTGCAGGCAGGGATCACTCAGGCCTTAGAAGCTTTGTGCTGACTGCCACCTGCCATTTACCTCTGATCCCTTTGGTTGTTTCCAGTGTCTCTACACGCCACCGATCTGTGCCCACCTCACTTACAAACTTCCCCCCAAACACTTGGAAGTCTGTGAAAGCTAAACCTGAGAACCAGGGTGTGTCATGCCCTCCTCACAGCACTGGAAACATGGCCTATCAGTGGTGTGAGAAGAAATCACTGCCCAGTTAGTGACATTTGTTTCTGAGTGAATGCCGTTTGCAGGTCAGGGCCTGTGAAGGCCTCATGGTGACTCTGGTAGAGAGAAGATGGTATTCACTTGATGACAGTAACGAATACCCTCCACTCACATCAGTCTTTGCAGCCGTTGACTGGGCCGGCCCTCATCCCCCAGGCCTTGCTCTCTGCCTCCTGAACTGTGCTCACTGGGGGCATTTCTTGAGTATGCTTGCAGTTCTGGGATCCTGGGGCCAAGGCTGACCCCTGCTGTCCCTGCCCAGGAATCTGCAGTGTCTGACCTGCCTGGCCAGCCTTTGAGGTGAGCCTTCCTTCCTTAGTCACCCTGACATCTGTCCTAACAGTTGGCAAAGTATATGAATGATAATCCCTTTTTGATGGTGCCTTCTAAAGCTTCAATTGCTTCTTTGAAAAGGGAAATTGTTTCAGGTCGCTTTTTTTTAATTTTAATGTAAAGTAGTACTTTGAAGTTCACAATTTATGGTTCCCTGGGCATCAGGTGGGAAAGAAGGGTCAGAGGCTCCTTCCCCCTTTCTTCTTCAGTCTACTCCTTTGGGGCCCCATGGGATAAGGCATGCCTCAAAGACAGCACCTTGTTCTTCAGAGCCCTCTACTGCCAGGTCACATTTTCAGGGGATCAAGCATCCGATGAAGAAAAGATAAGAAAATTGCCCCTAATGAGATCCAGAAGTGACCGGCACTTTCTCCTCAGGCCCAGACACTTGTAGGAGAAAAGGAACTATAATTCAAACCAGGCCTCTAGCCAGACACAGCTTTGAAGTTGGCGGAGCTCAGGCAGAGCACTATGGGCTGGGAAGCAGAGAGTCAGTGATACACTGTCCTTAGCGTCCTGGACCTGTCCTCAGTGCCTGGCCTCTGCAGTGGAACAGTCATATGTGGCACAGGAAGCTTAGTAAAGATGGTGCTGGTGTTCTAGTGGCATCTTAATTTCTCACTGGCCTCAAACTACAAAGCCTACTGCCTATCTGTGGACCTTGAACCCTCATTCTGTTGCACAACCTGCTGCTGTTGCTGCCTTTTCTAAACAACTGTTTGAGTGGTGTGGTAAGACACACGTGGTCCCTGTGAGTGCACACTCTGATATCTGCTATAGTTATCACTCTGCCTTCTGAATGGCTTAATGACTGAGAGACAAGCACTTGCTGTGTATATATTTGGTTAAACTATCAGCTACTTTTTTAAAAGGTAGTTGCAGTTCATGCTGGCATCCCACTGCTTCCTTAGAATTTCAGCAGAGTCAGTGGTGGTGGTCTTAGAAATCAAGAAACAGAAGCATAAAGCTGAGCATTAGAAGTCTAGTGAGTCAGTAGCCTCATTTGCCTGCTTGGCCCCCAGACAGGAACCAGGGATAAAGCTCGAAGCTCTGTGATGCACTGATTGATGGCTCCCAACCATCAGGGCCCTCAGATGCCCCCAGAGGTGAGGCCCAGGCCAAGCCTTGTTGGGGAAAG
>LOJH01001395.1:4160-49204 GCA_001685095.1 Ellobius talpinus
CTCTCTCTCTCTCTCTCTCTCTCTCTCTCTCTCTCTCTCTCTCTCCCCCCATGTATCTGTGTGTATGTGTATGTCTCTGCCCTGAAGGGCAGAAGATGCTGTGTCTGAGGACATGTGGGGTGAGTGGCTTGTTAGCTGGTGCTGCAGTGGAGAGGAGTGGTTTCAGCAGGCTAGAGGCTTAGGTGTCATTATGAGACCAGGCATCCTGAGCACGCCCGAGGCCCGGGTCTCAGAAATTACTCATGGTCTTGATTCTGCTTCCACGGTGATCATTATACCAAGACATACTCATAATCCTGTGGTGACCCCCAGTGTCTTAGACAGGTTTTGAAGGCTGACTCTGAATGCCTGAGTCAAAGTGTGGTCCTTTGCTCATTTCTCCCCACCCCCTGCTTCTTCTCCTCTATACAGAAGCTTTTAATTTCCCATCCCCTGTGGGGAACAGTGAGTGGGGTTGGAGCTGATGCTCCTAGGCAGAGGGGTACGGAGTGCAAGTCGGGTGAATGTGGGACGGTGGGCGGCAGTGAGAGCAGAAGACAGGGTGAGTTTGGCTACCTGTCTTTGCTGGCTTAACCTGCCCTCAAGAGGGTTTCTCTCGTTAGTTTCATCTGTGCAGCCTATGTCTCTGCCCAGCACAGGGAAAATGCTGAGGGCACCTGTGGTCATGTGCCACCAAATAACTCAGGTCACTAAGACACCACTGCCACAGAACCCAATTTCTTTAGACCTTGCTGGAGGAAATTTTGACTTGGTTAAGTTTGAGACTTTCCACTTCTAATCCTGGTGACTAGCATGGAGGGTACCTTCTGATGCTTCTGGACACCTGCTTCTGATGCTTCTGGACACCTGCTCACTTTCCCCTCGCTCTGCGTGTTCAGAGTTGAATTGTTTCTTTGTACCCTTGTCTTAGTCCTGACCACCATCTTTCCTCCCAGGCTGTGGTAAGTGACACACAAGACCATCTGATGCAGGTTTACTGAATGCAGGTTTATTGAATCACCCAAACCATAATGTCCTTGTCTAGAAGCCTTCTCTCTCATCTGTTTCCCATCCTGGGCCACTTACCTGCAATAACCTCTGTCCTAGGTCCTCTCCCAAGACACCTCTCAAGGTGATGAAGCTGATGACAGTTCACAGACTCCAGGCTCAGTTCTCCAAAGCCTTGACTGCATTCACTCTTTCCCACAATACAAAGACCACATAGTATTTACCTACCCAATAGCACTTAGGGGCTTCCCTGAGTGTACTAGTGGGGAACATTCACCATCCTGGGGTACCAGAAAGGTGAATTCTGATAGTGACACTCACCCTGCCATGTTCAGGCCATGTCCCTTGTCCTGCTGGCATCCTCTCTGAACACCTTCCCACAACAACCCACTAGATTGCCTCTCTTTCTGGGAGTCTTGGTACACAGGGCTATGTTCCTGGGACAGGGCCAGGAGTCCTCTCTAAACGGAGACACAGGCATGAGGACTCCTCCTGCTTTCCCTGGTGAGTCAGCTCATTTCACCACCTGCCCTCCCACCCCCACCCCTGCCTTCCCCCTGCAGGTGGATCTGGTCTGAGGCCAATGATGTCTACCGTCAGGGAAGGACCTGCCTTCCGGGTGTCCTTGCTGTGGTCTGGACAGGTATGCTTAAAAGCCCATGTGTCAAAGGCTTGTTTCCCTAGGTGGTGCTATTGGGGGGTTGCTATGCACCTTTAGGAGGGGGTCCTTGTGGGATGAGAAGCTCTTAAGTCATTGGACAGGCTTTTAAGAGGGATTGTGGGGTTCTGGTCCTTCTTCCTGGTGTGATCTGTACTGTTAGCTCTTCCACGTGTTTCCCAATATGTCTGTTGATGCTGTCTGGTACTCCCCCACCCCCACAAGGATCCAAAGCCATGGTCTCTTGGTCCTGAAGCAGATCCTCCAAACCGCATGTCAAACCAAGCCTTTGCTCTCTCAACCAGTTGTCTTACAAGTCACTGTCTTGTTGGAGCAGCCATGGGCACTTATTCACAGGCCTGACTGCAGTGGCCCTGCTCCTACCCCCAAACCAAAGGGACCGTGACTGGTTATGGCTGGAGTTTGAATTGTGGGGACAAGAATGTGGTATCACAGCTGTGCTGATATTTATGCAGAATCAAATCATGTAGGCCAGGTTTAGAAGGAACTTAATGTCATTACTTTAAACACCCATATCAGTAGTGGGTGAGTAGTTAACCAGGGACCCATGGTTCCAGATGATCCGCTGGGATGCCGCAGGATGGAGGTGTCCAGTGCCTCTCTGGGCTTTTGAATAGGAAGAATGTGGTGGGCAGCCATAGGAGGCCTGGACAGTAATCCCAGAGTAGTGGGAATTGGCTGTCTGAGTGCTAACCCTGTTTAACCCCCCTATCTGGGACCACAGAAGCCAAGCCAAAGAGGCATGAGATGAAGAATGGCTCTCACTGTAGCCTCACTGACCCACTGGGAAAACATCATTCACTGGTGGTGGCCCCAGAGATTTACTTCTCTCTGTTGCCTGGATCTCAGGACCTTACTGCTCTATCCATCCTCTTGGCTCACTGAAGCACACAGGTGATCACTCATTTGTCCCAGAGATCATTTCACTTGGTTTCTCTGCCTTCTACCCCAGAAGCTTCACCGGGTCCAGCCTCTGCCTAAGCTATGCGTTCAGTGTTTCTCCTCTTTCTTCTCTCTCTAGCCTCTGTCTCTACCTTCTGGGCACGCCCTGTGTTGCAGATGCACAGTTGGGCTCCATTGTGGTAACAGGATTCCAAATACTCAGCTTTATCGGCTTCAGTCTTTGGTCCCAGTTGTAATAATAACAGGTGATGACATTTTGTGGCTAGCAAATCACACAATGAAGGTATTTCCCACGCCGCTGACCTCAAATGTAAATTCTAACAATGCCATGGAAGAGTAAGTGTACTTGGGGGTGGGGAGCTTCCCTGAGGGCTGTGGTCCTTACAGAGGGCTCTGTTGATCTCAGAGCCTACCCAGAAACACTGAGAGTCAGGGGCCACGGGGCTAGGACTTGGAAGATTACCCATAGTGCAGCCAGTGTTAGGGAAACCTCTGCCAGATACTACTAAGAAATACTTGGGACTACCTGCTCCTGTAGAAGGATTCATCCATAGGTCCCCATCCAAGGCTGCTCCCATACTCCACATCCCTGACAGCCTCATGGTATCCTCTGAGCTGACTTTCCTTTGAAGACAGGGTCCAGAGTCTTCCTTGTTTTCCCGTGTTTCAGACTCGCCTGCTCGTTTTAGGCAGCTGGAAGGTGGACATCATTTCATCTTCCTTCTGGTGGATTGAGGGGCCTCTCAGCTACCCAAGGCCCCCGCAGAGGTGACTCATTCCTAGATCTGAGAGGTGTCTTCGATCTGCCTAGGCAGATGTGAGATTGTCTGGCTGTGGAGTACACCCCTGGGAGACACAGCAACACTGCTGGCTTCCAGGCATGCAGAGCCTCTATAGCTAGAATCACTGCGGAGGTGATTAAAGTTGCCTTAACATCTCCGAGTGCCGAGCTTTTAACCTTTTGAAATACTTAGCAGTGCAGAGAGGCTGGAGTGAGGGGTGAGAGGTGTCTCATGCTACCTCTGTGAAGAGCGCATGGGCAGATACACACATGCGCACTTGATACAGATGGACATGCGGCATGACTCTGACAAACACCCACTCACAACTCACACACTCCACACACAGATGTGCATCCACACACTAACGGGCACACTCACAGCACAGCCACCTACACGTTGGCCATGTACATTCTTATGAAAGAGGGAAGGGTCATGACAGAGGAAGCCCGCGAGGCTGGCATAGACAAGTTTTATGGTCTAAGTGAGGTGGCTGAGGAGTCAAGGGCTCTAAGAGGCAGCAGTGCTACAAATCAATACACTCCCCCAACAGGACATAACTGGAGTCTGCTGCAGCATTGGTCCAACTGGACTCATGACTCTAAGTTAATGTTGAAGCAGAGTAAGGTTCAATATTTAATGCTGAATTTCTTTGATTGAATGAAGAGGTATCTCTGTTTTCCCAGAGGCACCATGGAAGAAAAGATGTGAGGGGCAAGCCCAGGGGAGCAGCCTGGATGGCATCCCAGCCTCCCCCGCGCTGTTCATCCCTGTTAAGACTGAGAAACACACACGAATGCTATTGACCAGCCTGACCAAGGACAAACAATGTAAAACACTGTATTTTCCTCTGGATGGTCTGAATCTACAGTACACACACAGCATGGTGGGTTCTGCACGCTTCAGCTATGCAAGCAAGTGAAGAAGTCCGGGAGTGAAAGGAGCTGAAACAGCCTGGTGGTCCCCGGCTCCGCACCTGAAGGATGGGTGCAGAATGTTGCGCAGAGGAGCTTGTAAATGTCAGATCTGCCTGCCAGTCTCCTTACTCAGATACTGAGTGTCTGCCTCTAGGTGGCACTGCCCACCACAGGCTGCAGAATGTGCTGCCTCCAATGCTCTAGGAACTTACCCCGGCCCTGTTCTCTGAGGAGGTTGTCAGCAAGGCTATGCCCTGTGATGCAAGTCACAGAGACTCATTCACATCTGCAAAGGAACCCAGGGCTTAGGGCTATGAAACGCGCTAATTATTTGTGGGTGCGTATGAACACCAGTATGTCTATATGTGGGCATTGAGTATGTATGCATGTGTGTGGTGGTGTGCCGGCATGTGCACATGCATGTATGTAGTGAGCAGGTGTGTGGATGCACATGTCTGTGGTGTGCATTGTGTAACTGTAAATGTGTATAAGCGTGTGTGTTTACACACGTGTAGTGTACATACGTGTGTGCATATGTGCTGGTTGTGTATGCATGTGTGTGTGCATGAGTACATGTGTATGCAGATGGACCACAAACTGGGAAGAGAAAGATAGAAAGGAAAGGTGGACAGTCTCATAGGCTGGTATCTCTGGACACATGGGCTCTCAACTATGTAAAGGCCTCCCCTAGGATGAGACATCTGATTTTACAAAAGGGTCGTTGTTGATGTCTATTCTTTGAGGTGGGGCTTTGTACCCAAATGTTTGTGAAAATGACAAAAACGGAAAGGCAGCTTTCGTCTGTGATGACCGTCACAGCCCAGGTGACCCCTCCTTGTGGGACAGAGAACTTGATTACTACTTGCTCTCATTGGAACAGAATCCAGTCTGATGATTGCTGACTTTCAAAGCTAGGTCTCCATCAAAAAGTGGGCATCTTTCAAAAGCATAGGCTCAGAGAGACTGTAGCCAGCTCTCTGAAGACCACAGCCATTGGCTGTTTCCTCTCCCCATAGCTCCACAGCAGGCCCATTCTTAGCACCCAGGATGCCCTCAGGCTATCAGTCCAGGGCCACGTCCCATATGGGTGCAGGTGTGGGCAGGCAGAAGTGCTACGTGGTTCCCGGTGAAGATGCAGGTGTGAGGTAACACTAGGGTAGCAGGGGACAGGAAACTGCCCAGTGTGAGTGTGCTCTGCAGGGCCACTGCTGTGCTCCCTAGAGTAAAACCTAACACACAAGTACCAAAGGCGGGAACATCAGGTGGAGTCTTTGCGGAGGTCTCCCAGCTTCCTTCCCGGCAGGAAGGGAAGGTGCTATGAACAGAGAGCAGGTGACAAGCTTATGGAGAGCTGCCTCCCACCTTGGAACCAGAGGAGGTGGCTGTGGCCCAGTGTTCTCCAGATGGGTTCTGTCACAATAAAAGAGATCATGGCTGAGGGGTGTGAACCACTTCTGAACCACTTGGTCATCTGATGACCCTCCCAGCCCATTAACCTCACATAGCAGAGTGCCATTCTCTGCTTTGAAGCTCCTCCAGGGACACATGGTGGCACTGGTGAGGGACTTGTGTTCCCAACCTGGTTACACTGTAGTTTCATTTTTCCAGGGTCCTGTTCGGATGTTCCCTGTCCCATCAGTACCAAATGGCAGGCCTTCTCGGACATCACCCTGGAGCAGCCCATTCTGGCTGGGGCCCCCAAAAGGCAGGGACTGTGTCCTTCGTAGCATCTCCAAGTGGGCAGGCCCTGGGGAGAGCCGTGGGGGACAGCCATAGAGCCCAGGACTCGTGTCTCCACCTTCAGGCTGACTGACCATGGGGAAAGGATCGGCCTGGGCACAGCAGGCCAGTGTATGCATCCCCACTGGGCCCTCAAGAGAGCTGGGAGGGCTGTCTGTGCGTGAACTGTGGGGGCTACCATCTAGGCTGGAGGGGATGTGGTAGGCATACTCCCTCTCAGCTGAGGCTGCCTGGTGCCTGCTGAAGTAGTGGGGCTTAGTTCTGCCCTTGAGGCACCTGTGCAGGTGAGGGTCATGCAGGTGGGGGTCGTGCTGGAAGGTGTCCTCCTCGGCCATGTGCATGTGGGCCTCCTCCTCCATCAGCTGTTCACAGTGCATCTTGGCACAGCAAGGGGTGGCAGGTGACAGACAGCTGACATGGCCCTGGGCAGCCTGCAGGTTTGTCATCTTGCAGTGGCCAGCTGGTGGATGGCCAAAGCCTCTGAGTTTTCCAGGGCACGGTGAGTCCTGCAGGCAGGCTGTATGCCCCAGTGCATCCCCGTTGGCATCGAGTGCAGGGTGGGCATTGGGCTTGGTGGTGGAGGTATCTCCCCGAGAGGGGCAACATGACCACCAGCACTGCCACACATCCTCCCTCTTGGCGCAGTGATGGATAAGGACAAAGAGTCCCAGGGTCACACAGAAGGCGCCGTACAGACAGCTGAAGATCATGTCCAGGAAGTGGCCCTGAGACACGGCCAGGGCCCCAAAGGTCCACGTGGCTGTGAACAGGAACAGTGTGAAGGCAGCAGCACGCAGCTGGGCTTTGAAGGAATGCTCGTTCTGCAGCTGTGAGGCAGCCAGGGCATCGCAGGTGGGGGGCGTGCCAGGACGCACCCCATGTCGATGGCTGCTCTCTGGCACTGCCAGCCGCTGCTGCTCCTCGGTGCGCTCTCTGAGCTCATACCTACGCTCTGGGTGACGCCGTAGTTGCACATAGGTGCAGAGGAAGTACACACAGGTGACCAGGGTGATGAAGGCAGCCGGTCCATAGAATGCACCTAAGCTGGGCTCCCAGGCCATCCAGCAGCTGCAGGGAGAAGCAGGTAAGTGTGGGCATGAAGCTCGAGTGCTTGCGCCCTCCGGGCTCCATTCCCCCCTCCCCAGGACTAAATGGGGTTTCCTACAAGGGAGTATTTTAATTGTGGTAAGGAAACAGAGGGCACCAGAGACTGATCAGTCCTGAGGTTTGGGTTGATGGGGACAGAACTGCAGTCTAGATGAGTGTTCGGAGCCAGCTGGTTGATTAACTGTGTGCTAGTCCTCAGGAGGTGGATGGGGATGGGACAGGTGCAGGCCTGGGGTGGATTGGGCAAGGAGGTCTGCTGAGGGGTCAGGAAATTGTCCTGGGTAAGGAGCGAGTAGGCAGAGGCAGGTTCTGATGGGCAGTGCATGGGGCAAGCGTGGCTTGAGTGAGGGCCAGACATCCCGGGGTCCTGGGGTCCTGAGGTACTGGGGTACTGAGAAGGATGAAGGTCCCACTAGGGCTTTGGGCACCTGTGGGGTTGGGACTGGGTCTGTCTTTGCTCCAGGGGTGTGTCGTGCTTAGCTGACCTTCTGTTATCTGGTCCTGTACTATAAAAAAGGCAGGCCTTTGGTGCCTAAGGAAATAGAGTCAGTGGGATGCTGAGTGTGTTGAGAGAAGGGAGCTCTGCTTACACAGAGTCTGGGGAGATACAATCCTGAGTGATCTTCTGGGGCCCAAGGCTTTCTGTTCCTCTCAAGGGCTTGCCTTATTACAGGTACCTTGGAGTCACTAACAGAGGTTGATTATGACAGATGTCTGTGGGGCACCTTCCCTGCCCTCCCTGGGCCTGGATGAAAAGTTGGCAAATTCCTCAAGTGTCTGGGATAACCACAGGAGGAGCTGGGCAGTGCCCCCAACTTTTCAAGGGCTCACAAGTAGGAAGTACTCACTATGCCACGTCCTCATCCTCGGTCCCATAGTTTCTGATGTTTGTGGCAGCTGTGACCCCACAGATGATGAAAGGGACTCCTCCGCTGATGAGATAGAACCTGCCAGAGATCAGAAGGCTGACTTTCCAGGAATGGCCCAAAGCCTCCTACAGAAATGAGGCCATCCTCCCCCTTCCCTGATGCAAAAGGGAGGTGGCTGGATTCCAGGGCCATGCCACCCTTCGGTATAGACAAACACATGTCCTGCAGGGGAGTCTGCTCTCCTCCCCCTTGGTTCTGGCTGGCAGGGGCTCACGGTGAATCAGCAGACTCAGTGGAACCTTGTGGAGCCTGGGCTGGGAGCAGGATAGATGTGAAGAGGTACATCCAATATATCCGCAGGGAAAGGAGGGTGTTGAGTGTGGCATCGCTATCCTAAGGTGGTATCCTGAGTGGTGGCCCAGCTGGATTCCCTTTGGATCTGTCTTTAGCCCGAGCCCTGCTCAGACCCCTCCCCTCCCTGTCAGCAGTGCCCGGCAATCAGTGGGCCAGTGTATTGCTAGACATAGTTTTAGAATGAGGAGCCTAGCTCACCTAGCCCTCTGTGGCAGTTGAGAGAGTTGCTCACCTTTAAGCTATCCCTGGAGAGACAGCTAATCGTGGACTGACCTCCTCTCCATGGGCCTCAGATGATAGCTTCATTGAGGGTGATTCAGTGTTCAGCCCACTGGATACCTCCTATCTGAGTCCAACCCCACTGAGCATGTGTGTCCTACGCTTGGCCTGTGCACACACTGATTCTGACATACCAGGCATGACTGAGCACTTCCCACTGTGTTGAGCCATGGTGAGGCCACCTCAGGGGCAGCTCAGAGAGGATTCCCATGAGAAAGTGGCGGCTATGACAGACACCCTGAGCAGACAGTGTGGCACAAGTTTGAGGACAGCCTGGGTGGACTAGCAGGTAGGTCCCAAGTAGGCTAGTGCTACATGGAGATACCATATCTGAAAACAGACAAAATAGAACTCGTGCAGTGGAGATGCTTTCTCGGAAAGGAATAAAAACAGTTTGTGCTTGGGTGAACTACACTTGAAGGAAGGTCACATGATGTTCCTCAGGGTAGTGGGATGCTGCATTGAAGGAAGCTGGTCACCAGGAAGGAAGAATACAAGGAAGACTGAGATGAGGGTAGCTAGAAGGGATTTGCTTTCTCTCTAACTTCTTCAAAATACAGACGAGTGTTAAGACAGAGAAGTCTGACATGTTGTGAGTTCATGAAAAACACTGGGAGTGATGCGTGTGGCATTTGTGACATAAAAGATGAGATGGAGGTAGTCTTGAGTTACCGGATATCTCTCGATGTTTTATGTGATGTGGTACAACTTTATTTACTTGGATTGTGGATAGATTGGGCATTTTGATCTCTGAGGAGGCTGCAAGATGCTAAGAGAGAAAAGCTAATTAATATATTAAATTTGAAATAAAAATATTATAACACCACAAAAGCAGGAAGAAAAGGAGGAATGGAAGAACAGAAGCCACACCTCCCAAAAGAGGCAGAAAAAGAGAATAAAATGGAGACAATCTAACCAAGAGAAAAAAAATCAGTTACATTTTAACAATCTAAATATTCTACTTCAAGGCAGAGATTGTCAGAATAGAGAAAAAAAAGAAAGACCTAGCTGGGGATAGTATAGAGTAGAGGAGATGGGGTGGGCCTGGAAGTGGACCTATAGGAGGAGTCGTCCCTCAGCCTCTGTAAGTCACGGGTTCTCAGTCTGCGGGTTGGGATGCATCTGGGGTTGAATGAGCCTTTCTCAGGGGTTGCATATCAGATATTTACATTATGATTCATAACAGTAGCAGAATTACAGCTTTGAGCAAAAATAATCTTATGCTATGTAGGGAATGCTAAAAGGGTCATGGCATTAGGACGGTTGAGAACCACCGCTGTAAGCCAAGGAAGGCTGCCAGGCCAGCAGTGGGAGGGAAAACAGGCTCAGGCAAGATGGAAGTAACACAGGCTACCGTAAGATGCAACATTTGCTTTTGCCAGGGAGGCAGCAGAGCTGAGGCCAATTGAGGGTTCAAAATACCAGAAGGAATGTTGTCAGGCTGAGGGGAGAAGTAGAAGTTCCCAAATTATAGGTGGTATTCAAGTTCCCTCTCTCATTAAGAGATTGAACAACTAGCCAAAAATCAATGAGGAAACAGAGGCCATGAGCACAGCATTTGAGGAAGTTGACCCAAGGCTCCTTGTAACACATCTCACCCTACAGTGTTACTAGTGTAACCCAGCTCCAGTGATGGTAGCTTGCTCACCATGACATCCGTGACATTTACACATTATTCTCCAGAATGTGTGACTTGTTCACACAGAGGTGAGCAGCATTCACACATCTTTGTTCAGTGCATGGAACCCCTGCACCATGGCAATCCAAGCACTCATACATCTCCTCCCAGTGTGTGTGTTTCGCCATGTCAACCATGGCGTCTTCACATTCTCCTCTGCTGTGTGTGACCTGTCAACCATGGTATCCCTGCATCCTCCTCCACAGCCTGCGGCTCTGAAAACTCACATCTACAGCAAGCATCCATTTTCCCACTGTGCATGTACTGATGATCACCATGACAACAGTGGCATCCTGTTCCATTGTATGTGGTCTGTTCATCACGTTAATAATGGCATTCATATACCCTCCTTCACTGTGTATGTGGCCTGTTCACCATGGCAACTGTGGTATCTACACATCCCTCTACCCTGTGTGTGGCTTCTTCACCATGACAACATTGGTACCCTATATGCACTTCTTCATTGTATGTGGCAACAATGACATTCTTCAGTGTGTTTGAGCCCTTCAACAGGTATATTCCATGAAAATACTCAAACATTCAGAAGATTTGAGATCATGCAGAGCATATTCTAGGACCACATAAAAATCAGAAGAGACATTTATAACAACATTATAATCAAGAGACCACAGACACTGTGGACTTAACAATACACTTATAAATCATTCATGGAGCAGGGAAGAAATCAGAAATGATCAGAAAGCACCTTAAATAATACCAAAGAAAATACAACATACCAAAATTTCTTGGCAGCAGATACATCAGGGTTGAACAGGAAATTTCTAGTTTCCAATCTTCCATTAGGAAGAAGAGAAAGTTCTGAAACTTAGTGATTTTAAACCAACAAGGTAGAAAAACAAAAGCTTAAGACAGGCCCAAGGTAGTCACTTGATGAAGATGATAAAGATCAGAGAAAAACGTTGGAAACTTGCTCCTCCATAGCAAAAATTAGTGAAGCTACAAATGCTCAGACTGAGTAAAGAGAGAAGAGCTGACAGGACGGCACAGTTTGTCAAAGGACCTTGCCTTGCAAGCACCAGCTTGACCTGTAGAACCCGAATAAAGGTGGATGGAGAGAACCAGTTCCTCTGACCTCTGCACACGTACCATGGCTTGTGTATCCCTCACACACACTGTGAACACAATAATGATAAACTAATTACAAAGATTGTTTGAGAAGATTAATTCTCAATCTTAAGGAACAGTTATTTTTATGCATCCTGCAGATGCACTGCAAGAATCAAAGGTGTATATAGTGAATAACTGTATGCCAACAGATTCAGTAACTTTGAGGAAATGGATATATTCCTTGGGAAAAGAATAAAACAAAAAACATTAGGAAAGCTTTTTGGAGTTGATACCTGAAGGCAAATGGAAAATCACGTGTTCTACCACAGAGCTGCACTCCATCCTTGAGTGGTCTTATTCCTCCCAGGCACCAAACCCGGCAGAGTCAATGTGTGATGGAAACATCTGCCCCATAGAGATGCCTAGGGCCAGAAGTGAGAACACTTTTGGGACTTGGCTGTGAAACTTGTCAAACCCGAAGCAGAACGAATACAAACGAGTGAGTAGATAAATCATAAAGTGCCAGGCGATTAAGAAGGGCTCACCATGTGCCTGATGTGAACAGCCACCACAGCAGACCACTAGAAGCACAGCTTGCCACCCTGCCTCCAGGAGGACAGACTCTGATGGGGATGTCCCCAGAGGCCCCTCAGACTCAGGCAGCAATCCTCTGTGGATTGATGGCTGAAGGTCATTTATTATACCCCATGGATATCACCCCCTTCCTTCTCTTGGTTGCCTCTTCCTTGAATACACTCATGGTTTACCATGGTGGGCATAGCCTCCTGTAAACTTAAGTCTTCATAGATTGGGCTCTGATGGCTACCTAGGTGGATGGTCAAGTTCTTTGCCTGCATCTGCTTCAGGTCACTGAGCATGTGTGAGTGCTACTCACTTCACCGTAGGCGAGTTCTACACAGTGGGGAAGTCCTGCAAGCAGACACTGCCGGACAGTTTTGTTGTACAGGCAAGGTCTGTGCACAGTTGGAAGAGCACAGAAATAAGGTAGACAATAAATGGACAGGTGTGGGGGGCAGAGGGCTGGATTGCTGAGGGTATAGCTAGACATGGAAGGAGGGAGGATGATGAACTATAGAGGGCGGATGCACAGGGGAAGGCAACAGCCTCGGAAGGATGACTGGATAGTGCAGGGCGCAGACAGGGCTGGGGGTAGGATAGGATGGGGCAGCTGACTTTCAGCTTTGTACACACGTGCAGGCTCTCATAAACTGTTGGGAGGAGGTGGAAGAAGGCCACAATCCTAGCAGAAACCTGCCTGCTTCTGCCTTCTGAATGCTGGTATTAAAGGTGTGTGCCACCCAGTCAGAAGTACTTTTTTTTTATTGCTAATTGATGTAGGAGGGCTCGGACTACTGGGCTCAATGTTGTGTCTAGGCAGGTGGGCCTGGGCTGCATAAGAAAGGTAGCTGAGTAAGGCAGACTGAGCAAGTCAGTAAGCAGCGCTCCTCCTCTGTGGTCTTTGCTTCATTTCTCACGCCCAGGTCCCTGCCTTAGTTCCTCTTGATGATAGACTGTAACCTATAAGCCAAATAAACCCTTTCCTCCTCTGTACTGTTGTTGATGAGTGTTCCCCCCCTTCTCCAGACAGGATTTCTTTATGTATCTCTCATTGCCCTGGAACTCACTTTGTAGACCAGGCTGGCCTCAAACTCAGAGAACCCCCCTACCTCTGCCTCCCAAACACTGGGATTAAAGGTGTGCACCATCACAAGCCAGCTTTGGTTAGTGTTTTATCACAGCAACCGAAAGCAAAGAAGAAGAGCACTAGACAGCAGGAGCTCCTCTCTCACAGCAACTCATTTGAAGCCATATCCAGCTGGTACCTTGGGAGGGAGCTACACGGGACTAGGTGGGAATTTGATCAGAATAGGGCTAACTGATCTCCCACTGAACCCTGGTATGAGCTGCAGTAGGTGGGCTGACTTGGCCCTGTCCCATCTCTGAACCCATCAAAATCTCTGAGGCTTTGCAGTTTAGAGAGAACCTACTAGAGTCCACATGATCATGTGGTCTCTGCAGTCAGAAGGTACATCTAGAAAAACTCAGTTCCTCTAGTCACTAGTCCAGGCTAGACTCAGTTCTAGTCACTAGTCCAGGCTAGACTCAGTTCCTTTAGCCACTAGTCCGGGCTAGACTCAGTTCCTCTAGTCACTAGTCCAGGCTAGACTCGGTTCCTCTAGTCACTAGTCCAGGCTAGACTCGGTTCCTCTAGCCACTAACTAGTCCAGGCTAGACTCAGTTCCTTTAGCCACTAGTCCAGGCTAGACTCAGTTCCTCTAGTCACTAGTCCAGGCTAGACTCAGTTCCTCTAGTCACTAGTCCAGGCTAGACTCGGTTCTTCTAATCACTAGTCCAGGCTAGACTCGGTTCCTCTAGCCACTAACTAGTCCAGGCGAGACTCAGTTCCACAGACTTATTCTGGCCTGGGGGTCCCATCTGGCTCTGACTCTGGCCTTAGTTCCCCTCTCATGGGGTTTTTCCCCCTCCCAGGCCCCTAGGGTACCCTCCAGACCTTGCTTAAGTTCTATCTCTTGAAAGAGTTGCCACTAGACACAGGCAACACTAACCATGTTATCCCACTTGGGGACTGCCTGGCTTCCTGGTCAGTAACACTTAAAGCTTCAGGTGTTTTAGCTTTGTGTGGCTCCCAGGGAGACGGGAGATCAGTGGGAAACCTGGGCCTCTTTCTCTCCATATGCCTTCTGCCCCTGGCCTGCACAGGGCGGGCTTAGCCCCATTGCCTAGAGATAGAATAGCCAATGTCTTCTCACAAAGGCCCTGCTCTTCTTGGGTAGAAGTGCAGTTGTGTGTGTGTGTGTGTGTGTGTGTGTGTGTGTGTGTCTTTTATTTAAAAACAAAAAACTATCTTTTTCCATNGTGTGTGTGTGTGTGTGTGTGTGTTGGAGGGGAGGGGGATACTCACTTGATCAAAAAGTGTCAGGATTTTTCTTAGGAAACAGGGAACCCTAAACGGTAAGATGGTGTTTTCAGCCTTAATGACAAGGACCTCAGAGGCCCCTGAGTAGCACGCCTAAGAAGTCTGTAGCCCCTCAAGGCTCGGCCCCTGACCCTTTCCAGATCTTCTACCAGCACTTGTCCCGGATGTTCCCCAGCCTCTTTGCCTCATCCATGCCAAATCTCCACCTCTACAGCCTTCCCATGCCCCACTGGAGAATCTGTGCGGCCACACCACTGTTCTGTCTGCAGAGATGGAGACGGCCTCACTGACCCCATAGCGAGACAGTGCCTCCACGCCGGGGCTGCTGGTGGGTGGGTGTTGGGTCTGTTATCACAGGACTCTCACACATCTTAGTCAAATTAGTCATCGGTGCAGACTTACCACTGGGACTGTGCAGTGGGTGTGGCTACGAAGAAGGCTTTCTCTGTGGCTAAATGTGGATCTGCACCACACTAGAACATCAGGGCTAGGGAAGATGGTTTGCCAGGAAGCAGCCTAATTTGTGTGATGCTGTCACAGAGTGAGTCCGGCCACCAGCTGAATGAGGGGTCAAAGTAAGGCCAAAAGCTGGGACGTTGTTCAGGCTTGATGTGGGGGGAAATACACAAAAACTTCCAGATTATAATCTGTGGGAGACCACGGTTTTGAATCCGCTCTATCTAGACTGAAGGTCAGAGTTCAAACCTATTCTTGCTCCTCAAGGACAATTACAGGACATTTGGCCAAAGGTGTGGCTCCTGGACGTCTTGCTACTCAAAGTCCAGACAACAGAATGTTTGATTTTGGGTGTGGTTACTAGGTGTTGTGAGATGTGAGGAGGTAATTACGCTTGTTTGTCTCTTGTATCGTGGGAAGGAAGGCTTTTGCCCTCCCCTTTTGATCGGGGTATATAAGGATTATGAGTAATAAAACTGAGGCTGCTACAGTGTTCACTGGAAGCCCTCCTGGCTCTATCTTCTGTCTCTTGTCTATTTCTTTTCTAATCGTCACTCCCCTTTTCAGGCACACATGAACAAGTTGGCTGGACCCAACTATAATCTCAGAAAGCCAAGGGGAGGATGACCAGACAACGAGGGACTCCTAATGTGTTGGAGGCATCACACTATGTAATGGTTCCTATTAGTGGGCAACTTGATGCTAGAGGAGACCCTTGTTCGTAAGAACAGTGGGAAACTCCTGAGTGAACTGTGTGTGGAGATCCACTCAAAACAGGTTCTGTCCAGAGCTCGCTGCTAGGTACTGGAGGCCAGTCTGTGCCTGGTTGTCTGGAGCCAGCAGACCTGATGCTACACACAGGGACTCTCTGCTCTTTCTATGGCTGGTGGGGCACAGAAAGCCCTGGTTCTGAACATGGAAGCCTGGGAGCCCATTTAGAATGGGAATGCGGTCCCATTACCCACGTTGTCTATAGGTTCCAGCTACAAGGTACCCCCTGATATGGCAGACTCCTGGCAGCAATATGCAACAAGAACAATACCTTTGCTCTATTTGAGACCAACCTTCGGTTTCCTTTGCAGACACAGGACCCAGAGGAGCCAGAGAGAAGTAGTGCCCTGGAGTCCCAGTTATTACTTGGCGATTGGAAACTCTGCTGTGGTTCACACCAGGGCCACTCAGTACTGTCCACTACTGCTTTTGCAGTGCCTGTAGAACTTATCCTGGGAAAGTGGCTCTTCCTGTGTCCCCATGATCTGCTCAGAGGGGTGGCGCTATTAACAGTTGCTGGCTTGGAAGGTTGCTCCTCCCCTGCAGAGTTCCAGCTCCAAGGCCTCACACAGCACAGCCACAACTTCAGTGTTTTACTTCCTTCCGGGCTTGCCTGCAGTACCAAATTTGTCCAGCAGAGGGCGTCAGAGCCCCGCTGCAGGTGCCTTTTGGCCCAGGCATTTGTATCCATCACCTGGGTAGCCGCTGGACTACTGTGGAGACCTCCCTTACTCACTGTCAGCTTCTGGGCCATGGACCTTTGCACCAGTGCCTGTCTTGTCCTCTTCCTGGGTACCCACCTGTCCTGACTGCCAGGAGAGCTCATGAGTCACATTCTCTTCACTGGGGTCTGATTCCTGGCTTGCTATGAGGAGGCTCCAGGTGCATTCTCTTCTGGAACCTTCTCTTGTATCGTGCCCTGCTAGTACCACTTTTTGATATGTGGAGTTTCCCTCTGTAGGGAGGTGTCTGTCTATCTTGTGTGTTTCAGCCCTGGCCACAGGGCCCCTTCTGACTCTGGACTTCTATGGAATCATCAGCCTACCAGACAAAGGGCAGGTGCAACTTGAATTATCTAGCTAGGGGGGTTAGACCATCTCCTTTCCTAGTGACAGCTTCCAGAATGGAAGGAGGAAGCTGAGTCTCAATGAAGCCCTAATCAGATCCCAGTATATCAAAAGAAGAAGGAGAGAGCCTCAGAAGGCTAACCTCCAGATGTAGCAGTTCAGGGTCATGGATAGGGAGGTGGGACCAGGAAGCCCGAGCATGTGGGAGGCAGAGGGGCTGGACCAACCACAGCACCATACAGATCTGTCTTGCACAGTGAGACCGAATGGTGAGCCGTGTTGTAGACAGTTACGCAATGGACATAAAGAACAACAAGCAGGAAAAAACCATGGTAAAAACAAAATAGTGAAAAGATCCCAGGGTTCCCAGCTCAGGTTCAGTGTATGTTAACTTGGGTGGCAAACCAAAGACAATGGGGCATTCTAAAATCAGGTCAGGGGGACTCAGGTCTAGACAGGCACGGCAGCTCCTCACAGCTGCAGACCGCACAGCCCTGGGCTGCACTCATCTCTGTAAGAGCTCCTTTGTACGCTTGGGAGAAAAAGAAGAAGGAGAAGAACCTAGGCAGTGATGCGTTCAGTAGTACTTCTGTCAACTCGGCACAAGATGGAGTCATTCTGGAAGAAACCTCAGTTGAGAGTGTCCCCATTAGACTGGCCTATGGGCAAGCCTGCAGTGCATTTTCTTGATTGCTGATTGATGGGGTAGGAGTAGCTCACTATGGGTGGTGCCAACCCTGGCTTGTGGTCCAGGGTGCTATAAAAGAAGCAGGCTGAGCAAGTCATGAGGAAGAAGCCAGTAAGCAGCACTCCTCCAGGACCTCTGCACCAGTTCCTGCTTCCAGGTTCCATGTATTGAGTGTCTGCCCTGACTTCCCTGACTACGGGCTACAAGCTGTAAGCTGAAACCCTTTCCTCCCCAGGTTGCTTTTGGTCATGGTTTGTTATCACAGCCAGAATTTCTCTAACAAGACAGTCTGTGTTCCTGCCCTTTCCAGTCACCTTACTGCCAGTTGGAAATGGTGTACCTGTTGGAATAAATTTATTACTGGAATCCCGAGAAACTATGGAAGAGGGCTCAGACTCAGCCACACTCTCTGTTCAACATGAGCCAACCACTGACACAAATGGCATTTGTACAGCACACAGTGCACACTTGACATGCATATGTCATACAAACATAGGCCCACGTGTATGCATATATATATGTTTATGTATGTGCACACAACTTCAACACATACAGATTTATATACTAAAACTCTTGTGTACTCATTGATTGTGTACTTGTAAGAGGCAGCATCCCAGGTCACAAACGTTAGGACAACAGCTAACAGATGAGTTGGGGGAATGTGAGCAAGAGGCAGGCCCATGCCTGGGGTGTAGCCCAGTGCTGTGACTGTGGTGGCTATGGGGGGCTGAAAGCAGCCTGGAGCAGGTTGGCCCTTAGGAATGCCTGTGAGAGATTTTCCTTTCATTTTAGAAAAGTCCTTTTGTTTTTACCTTTTGTATATGGGCATTTTACCTACGTGGATGTCTGTGAACCACATACATGCAGTGTGCCCTCAGAGACCAGAAGAGGGCGCTAGACTCATTGGGACTGGAATTACAGATGATTGTTAGCCATCATGTGGGAGCTGGGAATTGAACCTAACCAGTGCCCTTAACCAATGAACCACCTCTCTGGTCCCAGTGAGGAATTTTCTTAATTGGATTAATTGAAGCCGAATGTGGGTGGAGCCGTTTCTCATGGCTCAGGCCTTGGACAGAGTGAAAAGGAAAGAGGGAGCCTGGCACAAGCCTCCCTCGCTCCCTGCTTTCTAACTCTGTATGTTATGTGGCCAGTGGTCTCCAGCTTCTGCTCCTGTGCCTTTCCCTCAGCAAAGGACTGGTCTGAAACACTGAGTCAAAACAACCCTTCTTCTCCAAGAGTAGTCAGGGCATTTTATCACAGCTATTGGAAAAGAAATGATGACATTTTGGCTCTGTCCTCTGGGACATAAGTTCCCAGGACACAGGATCCATGGAGAGATGCTGGGAGGGATTTCTACTTGGCAAGAACTCAGAGAGGGAGTTTGAACTAAGGTGCTGATCCTCTCGCACCTACTTGTATAAGAAGGCTGACTCACGGTTTCCACGCACCCCGAGGTGGATCTGACACACCAGTGATGGTGGAGGGAGCTGCTTTAGACAAGGAGAGGACAGGTGGAGACAAAGACATGGAGATCAGGGGTGGAGTGAGACCAGATGTCACCTGCCAATGGCACTGTGACATCTTATTGTAATGAGACCTACCAAAATATTAAGACGCCGTTCCCTAGGACTTCCTACAGGTTGGGCTAGGGGATCGTTTTTGCATGAGGAGAGCGTATATTGTTGGGTCAAGTCTGCTTGAGGATGTATTTCCCATGTGTGGACTCAAGGATTGCTCCTAGTATATGGGTACCTGCCATGACTTCACCTGTCGACTAAGGTTCTGGGATTCTCTGTGTCCCCAGGGGGACACTGAGCAGGCTCTAATGGAGATGGTGAGTGGGCTCTTGGAAGCACCAGATAGCTCTTTCTGGTCTTCCTGCCCATTTGAAGACAGTGAGAGTAGGTCAATACTGCGGCCCTTGGGCTATCTGCATGAGGAGACACAGTATGGCCAGAGTCTGTGGGGGTGAGAATGTGGGGGCCAGGATCCTGAAAGCCCAGCTGCGGCCGTGCACAGCCTTCCAGGCCGCTCTAACCTCAGTTTCCTTGTTTGGAAATCTGGGCCAGGAAATTAACTCTAAGGCCTTTTTTGGGGGGGCCTGGCACCTAAGGACCTGTGAGGAGAGGCTGCAGAGGAATGCTTTATCGGGTGGACACTGGGGGATGGATTTCTGGTCCCATATGAACATTGTGGGGAGTCTTGGTTCCACAAAGGGAGACTTCAAAGTAGATTGTGGGAAAGGCCTGCACGTGGAATCCCATTTGAGCTATGTGGTGGCATCATAGATAGAACGTTTGGCTATGCTGGGTCTCTCCAAATCAGTAGAAGCCCTGCATAGACGGCTGGAGGTGCTGGCACAGCATTTCCCAGGAGGTGGGTGGGCTATGCCCAATCCTGCTGTGCCCCTCAACCAGGCAACTCAGCTTTTTCTCAGGCTTCCCTCTATCCCCTCACCTCCCTTCTCCCTGCATAACTTCTCTTCAGTGTCTGCTTTATTCTGCCCATGTGCTAGACCTGTTTAAGGTCACCCTCCCCTCAATGGCAAAGCCAGATGGTCCTTGTCAGAGACCCCTCCAGTTCCCCAGCAGAGGTCCTAAGACTTTTTCCCAAGACTCTGTGCTCCTGGGCTTCCCTGATGTTTCTCTTTGTTACTGATGGTTTCTTAACTCACCAAGGCTTAAGATAGGACTAAGGAAGGGATACAATCTGCACTAAATCCCCAGTTGTGTTTGTGCCAGAGACCCCCATCAAGGCTCTGGGCCTACTGCGTGATGTCTGGACAACTTCTGATCAGGGTCCTCAATGCCTGGTACCTTCTAGAGGCTGTAGTTCCCACTGAGCACATGACACAGCTTCACTAGCCAAGGAAGTGTAGGCACAGTCAAGACTTAGCTGGGAGGGAAGAGATGTGACATCTACTCTCAGCCCAGTTTTTGCCCCTTCCTTGGCTGTAGAGCCTCTGGTCACACATAGAATTTTCTGAACATGATAAAGGAATGAGACTCGTGTCTGGGTCATAGCAAAGATCTCTTCACAGAGTCTGAGCAGCTAAAACATCACCAGTCCCTGTGACCAAGCCAGGAATTTCTTCATTCCAATAATTACGAAAAGAAAAGTCTACACAAGTTTTCAGAGAGTTTCCCCCATTTCTTAATATCTAACAATCTGTGAAAATAAAACTGCATCCTCTTAAATAACCAAAGACCAAGGAAGGAATCCTGAGGAAAACCAGAAATGATTTGGAGATAAATGAACAACCACACACTATGCCTCGGGGACCTGGCAAAGCCACACACACACACACACACACACACACAAACCCCTACAGCTATGACAGAGCCGTTTTAGTGAAAGATGAATCTCCCAATTTCACATGGTTAGGAACTGGGAAGAAGGGCAAAACAAACCTGTTCTCACAGAAGAAAGGACAGAGCAGAGATGACAGAACAGAAAGCAAAATGGAACCAACCGGTGGGCACACCGAAGGCCGGCTCTTTAGAATGCTCGACAAACTTGGCAAACGTGTGCTGCACTGAAAGGAGGGAAAAGGCCAATGCTGGCTTGGAGTCATAGCCAGAACAGTTAGCCAGACAGGAGAAAAGGAACGGCTCAGACTGGCACGGGAGGAGCAAGTTTGTTGTTAGGCACCAATGACACAACCATTACATGCGCACAACTCCTAGGACCTAACCTTTGAAACTGATAAGAGAACTCATCATCAGAGCTACAGGAACAAGATCTGCACACAAATCCAGTTGTATCTCCATAGGCAAGCACAGGGCGATTAGAAGTGAAAATTAAGAAAATCTTAATTCATAGTAACTTTATTTTTGTTTTTTGAGATAAGGTCTCACCCTGTCATCCCTGCTGGCTTGGAATGCACTACGTATCTCAAGCTGGTCTTCAACTTTTGATCATCCTCACTTTAGCCTCCTAAGTTCTGGTAGTACAGGCATGAGCTACCACACCTAGCTATAGTAACATTTAAAAGGAAAAAATGTACTTGAGAAAAAAAGATGTGAACAAGGAGGCTCAAGGCTTCTGTGTTGTAAACTACAGGAGGTTCTGGGGAAGTCAAAGATTGCCAAAATGGAAAGGTGGCTGTGTCTGTGGCATCGAAACCTCAGTCCCTCCTGTGACCATGACAGTGCTTCCTTACATGATCTGCAGGTCACATCATTCCTCACTGCAGGCTGAACTGAAAAGATCTGACGGACTGCCCAAGGCCAGTGCTACGAGCTTGTGTGAGTGCCTTACCTGTCTCTTCGTCCACTTGCCTGGCCCCAGCCAGGATCCTGTGGGCAGCAGGGCTGGTTACGCCTTCTTCAAGGCACCCTACTGTTGAGGAAGAGACCTGGGTTGCTGCTTCTCCACATACTCAACGGCCATTCTCTGAGAGCTTGGCTGGCCATAGGTTTCTCAGTGTGCCCCTTAATCTTGTATGTGTGTGTGTGCACACGCGCAAGTGGCGCGCGTGGTCACATGCACATCTAGAGAGCGAGGGGAGATGAGACCAGGTGAAAGTCACAGAATCCCCACTGAGAGGGTAGTCTTTTTTGTTGTCATGGAAGCTACCAACGTCGATGACGGTCGAAGAGCAAATTTTGGGTCAACCTTGGCAATGAGGCCTGCTCAGCTGCTCTCTTCTAGAACTCTGTGGATCCTTCCCTCTCCTTGAAACGGCACTAACACACACATGTGGGGGCTCTAAGGAGTCAGAACCCTTGGTCCTCATGTTGTCACCCAATGACACAGTCTGGATCGTACCCAGCACTCATACAGACAAGACTCATTACCTAAGTTCTATGCATCTTCTAGGCTGGAGTTTCCTTCAGAGTCTCCCTGAGGTGGGTGTGTCTCCACCAAGTTGATCAGGGAGTGTATTTAGAATACCAAGATTACAGTGCCACCTCAAGGACAGGAAGGTTGCTAGAAATGTGGAAAGTTCCAACAGTGTGTCCTGGGCTCTCCTGGAAGTCCATGCGGGCAGCTCTCTTGGTACCACATCCTGGAAACCTGTAGGCTATGCTGGCACATGGCCTTTGCTCATGGGAAACAGAGCTCACTGGCTGTACCCACGGGATTTGACTGTTCTGCCGGTGGTGGTCCAGTGTTCAGTAAGAAGGGGTACGGGTGTTCTGTCCAGCAGTCAGTTAAGCGGGACATGCACCTGGTGGGCATTTTGGGGGTTCTTTCCTGGGACTGTGCAGTTCTTGGGACTCTAGAACCAATTTCAGTAAATGTTGCTATGCACTTATGAGTTTGGGGACCAGGGCAGGATGCAAATCCAGAGAGATGTCCATTTTGGTGTCCCTTATAGAGACACCTGAGTGGGATGTTGGATCAAGGAAGGCATGTTAGAGGCTTCTGGTCCAGAGATGGAGGATGCATCAGCCAGTGTTCTCTAAAGTAACAGAACCAATAGGATGCATGACTATATGTATCTATTTAAAATTATTGTATTTGATAAGAATATAAAAAGATTTGTTACACTGACTCACATGATAGGGTCTAGGCAGTCCAACAATGGCTGACTGCTAGAGAGACAGAGGATCCCCTAGTTGCTTAGTTTGAGGGGCAGGAAGCTTTAGAACAAGAGGGACCAGTGAGGCCCCCATCTGAGGCTGAAAACCTGGAAACCCCCTGCAGAGTCACGGCTGTGATTACATTCAAAGGCTGAAGAAGATGGAGTCTGGTGTCCATGGGCCATGGCAGCCAAAATAAATGTACCCTCTCAGGAAGTGTGGCTGGTGCCCTCCTTTTCTCATTGTGCTCCATTTGGGCCCTGGTCTAATTGGGTGCCACTGCCCACATTTACCGTGGCCTTTTTCTTGCCATCTACTGCATGGCATATCAGCCATCTCTGGAAATGTCCTCACAGACATACCCAGATGTAGTCTTCTGGTCCCAAACATGTCTCCATTCAGTAACGTTAACAACGAAGATCCAGATTCAGAGGGCCCGTTGTGGGGCCTGAGATGAAAGACTCCCTCCTTCCTTCTCCTTAGCCTCTGGTTTCTCTGAGAAGGGCCAGGTGCAACAGTTCCCTTACCAGCACCAGACCGCGTCAGAAGCCAGCAGAGGGAAGTAGGCCTTTAGTTGACAACGAGGCAGACACCCCTCACAATCCCTGAACCTGCACCTCCACATGATATGAACCTGCTGAGAGTGTGAACCTGTTGGAGGGCATGCATATGTGTGTATACATGGATAACATGTATCTACAGGGTCTATGTACCTGTGGATGTGTGTTCCTATGTGTGTACAGAAGGTACACACCTACATATGCATATACGGGGTGTGCACTTGCAGGTAGGTATGTATACCAAGCCCATAGCTATCCATGGGGAAGGGGCTGGTGAAGACAGGAAGGGCCAGACATGCCAGTGACTTAGGGTTGCTAGGGTCCTAGCAACATGGACTATCCTAGCACATCAGGTCCTGGTATGCCAAGAAAGGTACTTATGGAACCTCAGTGATCTACAGGACAGGTAAGGCCTGCTTCATGTAGGGTGGTACTTATGCCCAGGGTCTCCTAGGCAGTTACTCTGAGTCTTGCTTCTGTTGACTGCAGTGTTGGAGGTTTGGTGTCGAGCAAGCGACAAAGCCATGGGGCTCTTTTTCCTAACTTCTGTCTACTATGGTTATAGGCATGTCGTCTAAGGTAGCTTTCAGTTGCTCTGCAGCATAGCTGTTTTCTAAGGGAAGCGAGAGGGCTCCTGCCATTTCCTGGATCAACCAGCCCTGTGACTTCCCTGTCTCTGACCCTGGAAAGAGGGAATCAGCCATCCTGCTGCCTCTGTCCTTGAGGGCTGTTTCTGTGCCTCTGTCCTTAAGAGCTGTTTCTGTGTCCCCAGCATATGCATGTTTGCAAGTCTGCTGAAAATTCTCCCTGAGGAGAGAGGGTAGCAGACACAGCTTGAGCAGGGCCTCTTCCTCCACAGGGTCCCAACAGGTCAGTGCACAGTGACTATGAAATTAGTACTAGAATGTGCTAATCTGTTTGTTAAAAGCAGATGCCTTAGTGTCAGTGAGACCAGGAAGCAAACCAAAGTCACAATGCCTGGTCACCATGTGTGGTCACTCCACGGGTATGGAGGGCCTTCTACCAGTAACTGGGCAGTTCAATGTCCCATGTATTCATAGGGACACAAGTCCTCAGACCAGCCAAGCTCCAGCGCAGAGATACCATTGTCGGTGCCCTGACCTTCAGTTTGCCCCAGGCCTACCTTGGGTCTCTGTCCCTGTATTCGCCTCACCCCCATGGCTGAACCCATCTTACTTCATGATGTAGGAGTCCCCTCTGTCTGCTGTGAATGTGTTTTATTCATAAAGAAACTGCTTTGACCTGTGGCAGGACAGAATAGAGCTAGGTGGAAAAACTAAACTGAATGCTGGGAGAAAGAAGGCAGAGTCAGAGAGATGCCATGTAGCAGCTGGAGGAGACAGACGCCAGATGGAACTTTACCTGGTAAGCCACAGCCTTGTGGCAATACACAGAATAATAGAAATGGGTTAATTTAACATGTAAGAGTTAGCTAGAAATATGCATAAGCTATTGGCCAAAATGTGTTGTAATTAATATAGTTTCTGTGCGATTATTTTGGGTCTGGGTGGCCAGGTACGAATGAGAAGTCTCTGTCTACAACTTCAGAACTTTGCTCTACTATCCCATGTTACCCCTGGTCATCACAGTGCCTCCCAATTCCTGCCCCCAGACTCTTTCCCCCATTGACTGTGCCACCTCCTAGCTCTGTCCAACCCTCAGGTCACTTCTGCAGGCCAGACCATCTCCAGCCTGGAATCTGGTGAAGGTTTGCAGAACACATAACCAGTATGTCCAGGGTCATGGGTTTCTTGGGCTCAGGTGGTGGAGGGGCCCATGAACATTCTTGGATACCTGAGCAAGGGCTGCTTGGGGTACGGTGGCTGGTCTGCACCTGGGCATGGCAGGGCCTTCTTGGTCACCTGTTTGTAGATGTTCCTGGCAGTCACTCCGATCCACAGCATGGTAGAAAGCGTAGAATAGTGCAGTGCAATGCCCACCTGGGAGGGGAGAATGTCAGCCAGCCACCTCCTCCAGCCACCTGCCCCAGCACAGCACAGCACAGCAGAGTCTCTGTGCACCTGCCGCCCAGACTTTCTGTGCTGGAAGTGTCCTGAACCCTGACAGCTACTCTGAAACTCTTTAGGGACAATAAAAAAATGAGGCCAACAGGAGGACAGGTAAGGGATGTGTCAGGGGCAGCCAAGACTTTTAAACTGTTCCGCTGCTTGCTGTGTATGTGAACCTGTGGGAAGCTTGTGTTTTTGCATACTGGTCCCCCCTCTGCAGGATGTCTATGCCATCCTTAAGTATGGGTCCTGGTATACACACCTGCCTGTGAACTCTGGCCCCTCTCTAGGGTCCCCAAGTGGAAGGCAGGCACAATTGTACAGCAGGACTCCCAACATGTATTCACTATGGCATTGAATTTAAGGAAAGGCGCCTCCGGGACGAGGCTCTGATAACCTGCCCTTGCACGTCAGAGGGACTCATTGCTATGGAAACAGTCACTGGAGCCAGTCCCATCCAGCACTTTTACGCTAGCTAATTACGCATTCTGTTCTGCTTCATCTCCATCTGATTCCATAAAATAAGGCTACCTTTGAGGTAATAACCTGACATTTTGAAATGACAAGTAAAATATTACTATAATCGGAAAGGACATAAATGTTTAAGGAATACGGAGATTTCCTGAATAAAGCTAACATTGCACCATTATAATGATTTATCAAAACCAGAGTTCAGTTTTTACTTATGAGTAAATGCTATAATAATTGATGAGGATTTGGGCGGGGTGGGGGGTAGAAAGATTGAAGAACTGTTTGTGGTTTCAGATGGCTTCATAGGTACAGCGTAACGGGTCCTTTGAGTTCACTCTTCCCTCGGTCTTGCTGCTGCCCAGGTGAGCTGAGCCTTATGGACATCCCAGGCACACTAGGCTCACCCTTCCTGGATGAGAGTAGGAGGTCCTAGACCTGGGTGTCAAGAGCCGTCTGCCATTTAAGACTTTAAGGCAAGGGCACCCAGAAGAGGGGTGGGCAGCCACGGCTCGAAAGAAGGTCTGTAGTGTGGCTGTCACTGTCATAAAAACAGAAACGTCCGACTCATCCTCAGAAGGGCTCTGGACTTTGGTCTTGAGACATTGGCCCAGGGCCTTGAGGTGGGTGGCCCAGCTGGGAGGAGGGAGAGAGAGGAGGCCTGGCTGCATCCTTCCTTAAGCTGAGTCTCATCTAGGCTGTATGATCATGGAGTGGGAGAAGATGTACAAAGGGCAGGCTCTGTCTCTTAAACACCAGCTTGAGGCAGAACACACAGGGAGGTCAAGGGAGCCGCTGCCTGGCTTCCAGACAGCATGTGCTATTGAAAGGAAGAAGCAGGCAGGGTACCCTCCCTTGCTTCCGGACCCAGGGCCAGCACTGACGCACATTCATTATGTGGGACTAACAGCAGCCGTCTGCTTTGTTTATGATGTCACTTAGTACTTTAATGAGACTCACGGTCATCTTTCTGTTGCTATGACAACTGTCTGTTCTTGCTAGCCATCCAGAGCTCTGGACCACTTCTCCTGGTTGTTTTGTGGTGATGCTGAGCTTGGATGCAGAGGGGCTGAGACTCCTGTACTCAGTCACCTGGTTGCTAATCAACGTTGGCCCATGTCTAGCTCTCAGTGAGCTCGCTTTTAGCCTGCTCCTTTTCAGATATTTCCCTCTAAGCAGGCGAGGGAGCAGTTGTGCTGGGTGAGCTGGGCCAGCTCCTCACCTAGCAGGCTGCTGATTAAAGCCCGCCTGGCCTCTGGCTCAGGGAGGCCTCAGAAGCAATAGACAACCCCACTTCTGCTTATAGGGATGGGGAATTAAGTGTCCTGGTGTGGTGGAGATTGTCACCTAGAGTGTTTTGTGGGAACTGAGGTCCCCACCCTTTAGCTCTTCTTTACCTGAGTTCCCCCCACTTCCTCATTGCCCTTGCAGCAGTTCTGTGTCCCCCAAAGCTCACCTGCCTGTGGCTCTTTCTTTCTCTCCTTAGTCTGTTGTCCACAGCTTCTCCCAACATAGCCCGGCAGACGTGTTTCCATTGGTCCCACATCCCTAACACTGCCTGGGCCTGGAAGGTGTGTTGCCAAGTGAGGGATGGATAGAGACTGGTCACTCCAGGAAAAGCCACAGGAGACCAGAAGGTGACTGCTTTTTACAGTCCATCCTGCTCTAACACACAGGGACCCGTCCATCATCTGGAGTCCCAGCGTTGTTACTAAGGACTTCTCACCTGAGCATGACCCTTTCAGATCTTAGCTGGGAGGATGTTTCCAGGCCCCTTTGTCTCCAATGACCAAAGCTCTCTTCCAGGTCCTGCACCTGTAGAATTCTGGAATGCCATGGATGCCTACCTTCCGGGACTTCATGGAGCTGGCCTAAGCCTTGGGCCAGTGCTGGACCTCATGGAGGCACTAAGATTATTGCAATGGACTGTGTGGCTAGCAGGCCCCAGCTGTGCAGCACTTGGTGGCAGAGTAAAGACATAAAGATAACGACCCACTCAATTACCTTGTCTATGGCTTCTGGACAGGCTTTTATAACAGGAGCGAGTGGGGTTTCCTAGCCCTCGCTGTGGCTGCGTTCAGCTTAACAGAGACAGCCATGGAGGAAGCTGTCTTCTCTCCCTTCCATTCAGGCATGTGGTACTGTCTCTTCCACTTGTCTGATCCAGGCCTGGGTAGTGGCCTGGCTTCCCAGGATTGAATGTGTCACATAGTCACACATTTGATGCCCAGGACACTAGAGCACTGGTTGTCTTTCAGGTGTAGGTGTCATGCTCACAGACCACTCTGAGCCTCAAACGGCATCAGTGTGGGGAAGCAAAGTAGCAGTGGTTGACTCAGTTGGAGCCTGCCTGAGCTAGGTGTGTCTGTGGGAACCAGGTAGTTAGGAGGGTGAGGGTTTTCTCTTAGCCTGGCCATTCTAGGAACAGCCGCTAACCCATTGATCCACAGGCTAAGCCTCTCTTTCAGCTAGCTACCCATGCAGGATTACAGGTCACAAGAAAGGCAGAGGGAACCAGTTAGTGTGGCTATTGTCATTAATGTGGGTCATGTCGTCTTCAGGTATTGGCGGGAGGTGATTTCTGCAGCTGTCAATAGCCATTGGCTGAATTCGCAACAGTTAGGGATACCTGAGACCCACGGTGCAGGGAAGATGAATGACAGAAACCACCAAGGTCCTTGGTAAGTTATTCTGGGTCTCTGAGTCCCTGCCTGACCTCACTCATGGAGCCTAGGTGTGGAGCAGGACTAAGGGCAGGACAAACACAGATTCCCTGCTGCAGGTGCAGAGGGCTCTCTTCCTTGGCCCTGAGTCACAACCCGACAGGACAGTCCTGGGCTTGACTTGGAAAGGATGCTCCCTAGTGTCACCTTAGTTGGGGCTCACAGGTTATTTCTACTTCCCAGTTTAAGCTAGTCAAACCAGGTCACATGTATGACGATGATGTACCTTGTGATTTGAGATAGTCTTTACTATGCTGGGTATTTCAAAGCTCCCCTTTCCCTAAGAGAGAGCAGAGATGCCTGGGGATGCTCTGCCTGGCTCATGTGGGGATGGAGCCTCTGCTGCCACTGGTACCTATGGCTGGCAGATCTGCTGGCAATGTGAGGTTAGCACCTGGAAGGTCTCACTTATCCCACCCCTGGGTCCTGCCTCACTGATCTTCAGGAAACGCATCCTGTCCCCTTTCTTGTGAAGGTCACCATTTGCTGGACAGTGTATGTCTAGGCATATGGCCCACGAGTCCTCAGATAAATTGATATAGTAAAGAATAAAATGGTTTCATATGGCCAAGTGCTGAGCAAAACAACCTGCTTCAGATGGAGTGGGATTAGAATACGGACCCACTAAAGAAACCTCACTCTCCCCTCAGGGGCACCATCTGAACAAATACTAAGGTATCATTTATAAATGAACATTCATTTCCACCTTGATAAGAAAGCTGGCATGCACACTTTTGTGTTTTAGCACAGGGAAGGCAGCACTCACCGCTTGGCAGAGGATGGGGTGCTTGGTGCGATTGATGCCACCAGCAAACACCGTGAAGGTCAGAGCCGCATGGAAGCAGAAGTTGAGGAGCGCGTGCCGGCCTTTCCGGCTGATCCGGATGGCACTGTGGGAAACAGAAGTTTCACATTAAAAACCAGTGGTTCAGAGAAGAACCTGGAAATACCACACCTTGTCCATGGTGGGAAGAGTAGGACCTCAGCAGGGCTGGAGGCAACCCATCCAAAGGACAAGACCATGGGAAAGGCGGACAACTGGGCCTTGTCTATCTCAGCAGGTTCTCACTGGTGCATAGAGTTTCTGCCCCTCTGCTCATCTGACAGAATCTGCCTTGTCTAGGATCTCAGAGAGAAAGCCATGCTCTTGATTCCCAGGACAACTTCAACTCTGAGCAGCTGTCTGGTGCACAGAGAGAGCCAGACTATGTGACTGTTTGGTTCTGATAATATCTATGGTCACCAGCATGGCTAAAGCTCTGCCTAGCCAGCGAGGGCAGGGCAAATACAGTATTGCTCTCCTTACAACTTGACCCCACTATGGCTGTGCATATGTCTAAGTCTCCTACAGCTCCTCTGATCTGAGCGGGCCTCTCAAAATCCCTGTTGAAACTTAACTGTCAGTATGCTGGTATTAGAGAATGGTTGTTGGGGCAGAGTTCTCATGAATAGATTTAGCGCCCTTATTAAAGAGATCCCTAGGGGATGCCTTTCTCTTTATGCCATTGGAGGGCTCAGAAAGAGAGTGCCATCCATGAACCAAGATATGGGCTCTCATTAGACACTAAACCAGCTCAGTATCCTCCTCATTCTTTACTTACAATTTCTAGAACTATAACAAAACCCAATTTCTATTTTATCCATTGTTACTAACTCTGTGGTAACTTGGTAGAGCTGCCAAAATAGATTAAGAACAGTTTTGAACCTATCCAAACCTCTCCCATTGTTATCAACTCTGTGGTAACTTGGTAGAGCTGCCAAAATAGACTAAGAACACTTTTGAACCTATCCAAACCTCTCCCACAACAGGACCTTGTCATACCAAGCCTTCGCTTGTGACTGGCTATGACCCAGACCTAGGCATCACTCATAATTTTGGTTATGGGTTTGGCTGTGGCTGTGATCCCCTCCTTCCATGTCTCAGTGCATCTTCTAGGGATTCAGGCAGACAGCAGTCACTTCCCCATTCCCAGACCTAGGCAGCCAGGAATGAACTCAGAAGGAGGCCTCTGTCTAGAAGGCCCTCCCTAAATAAAAAGGCACAGTAGAGAGGACCTTCAAGGTTCTGCAAAAGCCTGCCCATGCCTCTTAGGATGCTGGAGCCAACATGTGTCCATTTCAGGATGGACTTATTTCACAGTGTTACAAGAACAGAGGTGCTGCTGTTAAGAAGGTGGGGCTGGAGAGATGGCTCAGCAGTTAAGAGCACTTGCTGTTCTTCAGAGGACTCCGGTTTGGTTTTCAGCACCCACATGGTGGCTTATAACCATTCTTAACTCCAGTTCTGGGGGATCAGGCACTCTCTACTGGCCTCCTTGGGAACCAAGCACATACACAGAACACATATATACATGTAGGCAAAACATTCACACACATAAAATAAAAATAAATTAGCAAAAAAAAGAAGGGGTCTGGAGTGATGGCCACTGAGTCAGTTAAGAGCACTGACTGCTCTTTCAGAGGACCCAGGTTCAATTCCCAGCACCCACATGGCAGCTCACAGCTGTCTGAAGATCCAGTTGCAAGGGATCTGACACCTTCACACCAATGCACATAAAATAAAAGTTAAATAAACCATAAAAAATATTTTTTTTAAAAAAAATAAGACAGAGACCCAGGATGGAAGGATTGGGTTTTCTCCAGTACTATTCCCTAGTGGCCACTGTTCCAGGGAGGGTGAGGAGGAGGGCTCCCTTACCTCTGATGTAGGATATAGGTGATGACCGAGGCAAGGAGGCACAGGAGCATGACCGCTGTGCAGGCATACACCACGGGGTGCAGGAACTCCCCTGGGTACTGGGGCAGGGAGAGGACAGTTTTCAAATCCTGGAAAGGAAGCAAAGACTCGAGTGATCGATACGGCCAGGATTTCCTATGTGATTTCTCAGGTGTCTCAGGAGGGTTGAGGCTGAGAGGGACTCTGCTCAATGGCTACTCATGCAGGGTGTAGGGTATAGTATCCTGGGAGCCCACCTGGGATTGGTGTCTTCCCAGGGCTGCTCAGCTGAGAGCATCTTCCCACGACTCTAGAGGGACCACTTCCACAGTGCCCACACCTGCCTTGAGCCTTCTTTCTATCCATGTCCCTGGTAGAGGGCAGGCAGATGCCAGCTTCCACTGCGTGTGCCACTGCTGCCCCCAGAGATGGTATAGAACACTCAGCCTCCCCAGCCCACTCCCTACACCCCACACTCCTTGACATTATGCTTTTACACGACTCCCTGGGGAATTCTGCATCATGTTTCAGCAGCCCTAAGACAGTGGCAATGACCTGAGCAGACATAGAAAGAGGAGTTGTCATAACAGTAGGTATGGCCTCGGGCCCTTTTCTACCTTCACCTGCTCTACTGTGTATCAGAATTGAGGAGAAAGGTTCAAGGTTACAGTTCAAAGGAAAGCATGGCTTCCTTGTGGTAGGTAAACACAGAGGAATGAATGTCTGGGATGGAAATGATCGGAAATCCTTGGGGCCCTGGGGTCAGTGTCCCTGCCAACATGTTTGGACAAGAGGGTCAAGTCTCTGACTTTGAAGGGACAGCTGATCAGTGGGCAGTCAGGGCTAGTGCCCACAGTGTTCTCATAACCCTCATGCTTCTGGGCCATAGCTGGTGCGGGGCAGAAAGTCTGAGGGGTAGGTGTGGACATGGTTGGCACATGAACAACTCTCCAGAAGACATGGGGTTCAAGGATTAGGATGCCATGGAGCCTGTGTCCCTCCCAGATGACAATTTCCTAATGAGACATTATGTTGTGGAATATTTCTTTAAACCAGGCAAAGAGGTGTTATATTTGTTCCTGCTGCATTTGTTAACTGTGTAAAGATGTGTTGCTTTTGAGTTGATTAAATAAAATCAACCTGGACTCAGAGGCTGGGTTAGCAACTGGTTGACAGGAAGTAGCAGGGAGGAGCTTAGTGTGGGTGCTTTTTTTTTTCTTCTTTTAGTTCCTGCTGTGTGGAAGGCAGCAAAGGAAGTTAGTCAGTTGCTATTCTAAATCTCTGAGCTCACAGATGTTCACTCTAGCCTTTGAATCTCCATTGTCTGTGGGAGCAGAACTCCCCTCAGGCTCCAAGCGCTAGTAGTTCAAAGTGCAGGCACTGGAATGAGCATAACACAACACACTGGAAAGCTATCCCTAGTGCAGGCACATTGTGTGCTCTCCCTTGGCAGCCACCATACCCTAGCCTCCTGACTAGGAAACTTTCCACACTGGGCCCAAGACCCTGGGAAGGGAACTTGACAGTCAGGATAGCTACAGGATGGCCGAGCAAAGGGAGGATGCCCCCATAGGACCACGCGTCTCTGCCGTGGGAAGCCCCTAGAAGTGTTGACCAGGCAACAACTGCAGGAGCCTGTGTCTGAGTGAGGACAAGGCACCTGCCATGGGATGGCAGTTTCTGAAGGGGTTGAGTCTGTTTCCCCAAGGAGTGTGTCTTCAACTGGCCCTTTCTTCCTGGACATCCCACATCTCGTCTGATAGCTCAGCTCAGTTATGTGGCATACTTAGGACATTTGCCCATGGGTATCTTTAGGACCATGGCCGGAGACTACCTCACCCTCCAAGTACCAAGAGCCTCCATTAAGACTGCCTGAGTAAGCCTGACTTCAAAGCCTAAACGCTTCCTGTAGTGTGTTGAGCAGAGGGTCCCAGACCCAGTGTAGCTCTTCCTCCTCTAGGGCATTTGGTCTCTTTGGGAGCTCACATGTCCTTCCTTATGGTCTGTCTGCAGGGTATTTGCATTTGCTATGGGTTGATAGAGGACGCTCTGTGGCTCCTGTGAACACCAAGGCCATTATTCAGTCTGTTCGGCTCAGCTGCTTCCTGTCAGACAGAAGCCAACTCTTGAGTCATGGAAAGCATGCTTGCTGGTGAGATCAGGGTGCCCACACACCTGATGAGTTTGTGCTGCTGGGAGGTGGGGTGTCCCCTGGGGCCCTAAGAGCTCTGGTTCAACTGGGCCCAAGTGACATTTCCAGGTTTTTGTGCACATAGGTCTTTTCATGGGGGGGTTAGGGTTTTGAGCCAATTTAACCATTGTTACTAGTGAGGGAGGGACAGAGAGAGAGAGAGAGAGAGAGAGAGAGAGCAGTGCAAGCGGGCTTCCCAGTACAGCCTTTTCCTTGCATCTAGGTCTCGTCCTGGAACCAAAACTCTACAATGATCTTGCAAGTCTTCCATGGCCCTCTTCAGGGTCATTGTCACTGTGTATATGGGGTATAGGGGTGTCACAGGGGCTTGTCTTCTTGACAGTATCAGACTCTTGTGATGGGAAGGGTCTGGGGACAGCCAAGGAAGGAAGAGGGCTCAATTCTGACCAAAGCAGTGCTTGCTGTGTCCCTGATGCTCTGAGTTGGTAGCAGTGTTCCGTGTTCTCATCTCCAGGCCCTATAGGAACATCTGCACTTGGATACTCCTCTCTATGGTTTGAATTCACACAACAAAGCCTCATGGGAGGCAAAACAGAAAAACTAGAACTGTCTCCAGTTAGCTGACAGGATATTCAGAGAGTCAGCTTGCTACGCAATGATGTGTTTTGAAGGATGCTGTCCAGGCAGGGTCTCCCGGCCTTGGGCTGAGGGGCTCAGACTCAGCTGGATATTCACAGCGGTGGCCTCTAACTCTTTAGTGGCTTATAAGCTTGGGAGACCAGACCTGAGGGGGTGGGGTCACCTTTGTGAAGACAGACCTCAGAGACTAAGGACAGACTGACCCAGGGGATGACCAATGAGCTTGGGAAGAAGTGAGGTTTGATTCGGCTTCCTGCTTGTTTGTATCGGAATGATCGGCAGAGCCTTTCTGCATTTTTAGAGGTGACATTTAAAATTCAAAGTAGGCAAGGCAAAATGGAGATGCATTTCATATTTTAAAGTTCACACATGGGCAAGTTCCTCTCAAGGAGTCTACTGTGCAAATGTTCCTTGGGCAAGATTCCAGGGATCTGACACGGGGTCAGGAAGAAGCTGCCTGGCTTAAGGACAAAGAGTCCCTCTGCAGTTGTGAAGCCAGAACGTTCTTTGGAGCGGGGATGGTGAGCCGAGCTTGGCTCCCAGGTCACCCCATAAGAGCTTTCAAAGGACCACAATCTGTCGCCCAGCCAGCTGTGTCGCTTGCTCCCACAAACTGCAGCTAGCACGCTGGTCACCGCACGCTCCTGAGTGCCGGCTACTCAGCTACCACTCACGTTCCTCAGGAACTCTGCATCCACGAGGTCTGGTGTGGAGGTCATGTTGATACTCCAGAGGCTGCTGAGCTTGTTATAATCTCATTATAGTGATACAGATCCACCCACCCTGCTGTCACAGAGCTGAATAATACCGAGTCAGGGGAGAAAAGAGGCAGCACCCTGATTCCTGGAAGTCTCCTCCCTTCTCCCGTGACAGAATGAAGACTGGACTGGCAGAGGGCAGGGCCTAGTAAACACCCACACCCTAGAGCAGACTGGGGGCCTCCAGCGTCCAGCTTCCCTTTTCCGTTCATTGACCATGGGGTAACACTCCCTTCCTACTCCCCAGAGCTGTTGAGTGATGCTGTCAGCACTAAGTAAGAAAATAACTGGGAGATTCAGTAACAGGGTGAAGAAGGGCCATCCCAGAGAACCCTCAGACAGGTCATCTAGGTCCAGGTGACATACCGTTTGCATTGACTGTAGGACGGACTGACTGTTCCAGAAACCACTGTGGCATGTCTCTGCTCACTGGGAAATTCCAGAGTCCCTTTCTCTTAAGATGGCTGCTCAGTCAACAGACTCATGAATATCTCCACCTCGGTGGTTTGAATAAGAATGGCCCCATAGGCTCGTGAATGCGCAGTCACCAACAAGTGGTATATTTGAAAAGATTAGAAAGATTAGGAGGTGTGGCCTTATTGGAGGAAGTGTGTCATTGGGGCTCGGCTTTGAGGGTTCAAAATCCTCTGCCAAACTCAGTGTCACCTATGGATCAGCATGTAGCTCTTAGCCATGCTCGCCTGTTGTCGTGTCCCTTGCCATAATGATAACGGACTAAACCTCTGAAACTCGATGCTAGCCCCCAGTAAAATGTTTTCTTTTATAAGTGTTGCCTGGGTCATGGTGTCTCTTCACAGCAACAAAACAGTGACTAAGACCCCTGCCCCAACATACAACAACAGGTATCCTGTCATAAGTCATGGCTTCCTCTCACATTTTCATCTTGTTTTAGTTGATGGATCCTTTAGGCGTGTTCTGCCAATGAAACAAGCCAGGAAGCTACACAAGACCAAAGACAGGAGGGAAGGAAGAAGAGAATTCAACTAAGTAACATGACAGCTCTTGGTGACAGTGATAAGCAGAAAAGGAATCTCTTGAAAGTGGGGATGCCAGGTCTGGTCACATTGCTTTCTGACCTGGGAGCTTTGAATATAGAGGGAGCAACTGGATCTTTCTGGTTCCTCTTCTAGTTTATTCCCTCCTCCTTTCTTCTTCCCTCTCCTCCTTCCTTCCCTCCTGTAAATTTTTTTGTGGGTCTCTGTGTCAATGTGTGTGCATGTATGTGTCTGTATGTGAGTGTGATGTGTGGATACATGTATGTGCAGAAGCAGGTGGCTCTGCCTGCGTGCAGAAGCCAGAGGAGTAGGCCAATTGTCCTGCTTTATCACCTCCTGCCGTATTCCTTGGAAACAGTCTCTCACTGAACCTGGAGCTAGCTTTGCAGCCAGTTAGACAATCCTCCTGTCTTTGCCCCACATGGCACTGGGGTTCCAGGAGCACATGGCCATGCCTGGCTTTTTACATGGGTGGTGGGGTCTGAACTCAGGCTCTTGTGTTTTGCACAGCCCAGTTATCTTACCCACTGAGTCATCTCCTCAGCCTTGATTCTTCTTCCTACTTAATTTTCCTGGGTAGTCCTTCCTCATCTCCATCTGCGGCTTTGTTTGGCTTTGTTTTGTGACAGGGTCTCACTCTGCAGCTGCCTCAGCTTCTCAAGTGCCGGAATCACCCGTGTGAGTCACTGTGCTCGCGCGGCTTGGTTACTTTGCTTCTTCTTCTTCTTGGTTCTGTTTTCTTTTCTGGTTCTGTGCCAACCCAGATTGGTCTTGCTAGAGCCTGATGCATGTCTTTGCCTGTCTTTTCAGTGATAACTGGGTCTTATTGATCGATCAGCCTTCCATGGGAAAAGCAGAAGGTAAGTCACTCATTCGCTCAAAACACCAATTGGATATTACACAAATATAGTTTGCTGTCATTTTCTTTTTAGAGGGATACAGGGGATGTTGAAATCATTAGAAAGACATTTTGAAGAGTATTATGGGAACTTTCTTCTGGCCTAATGGTAGTTTTCTTGGTGCGGATAGTTTAAGGGGAATGTTGAGTCAATGGTAACAGCTCTACCTGACAGAAAGGTAGCTCTGAGATGTTTCTAGTCATTCAGAACTTGGAATGAACAAAAAGAAAGAGGAGAACCAAGAACCAAACCCAATTAAACAAAAAGCAAAAGCAAAAAACCAAACCCCACCAAACCCTGTGAGCAAAGTTCTGAGCTGCTCTAAACACAGGCATCTTTCACCTGCCTGTAAGGGGAGGCGGGGCCAGGCCATCTGCTGACTCCTAAGCACCACAGCCTGGCTAGGCTGAAATGAACCCATGACATTTGGGTTCATAGCTTAGAGCTGCAGGTGCCCCTCACCTGTTATCCCGGAGCAAAGCTTCCCTGTGCATCTGAAAGTGTCCACCGTCAGCCTTTGTGACTCTCCAGCACTGTAGGGAGGAAGGCAGTGCCTTGGGGCTTGTTTGTGTTCTGTAGACTGCAGAGCCAGGGTTTGAGGTCTTGCCCTCTATATACCTTTCCAGTGCCTTTGGCATTTTAAATCATGCCTGTCTTATTATATATTTATTGATTTAATTGACTATTATCAGTGTGTGTGTGTGTGTGTGTGTGTGTGTGTGTGTGTGTGTGTATGTGCATGCCATGGGTCCTGTGTGGAGGACAAAGGATAACTTCAAGGAATGGTTCTCTCCTCTCCTTTCATTTTAATGCGGATTCTGGGGATTGAACTCAGTTTTTTAGGCTTCTGTCAGTCTTTAGTGCCCTCTCTTGTCTTTTTTGAATGTGGAAATTGAAGACATAAAGGTTGTTGTAAATATGTCATGTATTGGGATCCTTGACCCCAAATACGGAGTGGGTGAGGCCTTGCGTCCCTGTTAAATGTGGCTAAGGACCATTCAATGGCAATGAGGTAAGCTCTGGGCCAGAGCAAGTGAGGACCAACTGAGTTCTCTGTGGGAGTGCCAACTTCCGTGGTTGCTATTAATTATTATTATTATTAAATATTAATATTGCTATTAATAGTGCTTAGAACAATGCAAAGCCAGAACACTGTCACAAACAACAGACAGGAGTAGCACCTGATCACCAGACTCAAATATCACAAGGACAGGGAGCCAGGGATCAACCCCACTTCGCAGCGCTCCGCACCCTGTCGCTCCACACGGTGCCACCCCACATCCTGCTACCCAGTGCCACATGTTCCCACAGCACCAATTAATCATTAGATCCCACCCATGGGAGCACCCCATTACATAAGGCCACCTTAATCCTTCCCACCCTACTTTATCCTATTTTATTCCAGACCATCCTGTGTCACGCCGTGTCAATAAACCACACCATTTCATCCTATACCACACAAGTCCACATCCTGCAGCTCCTCACCACACCCTTCTGTCCTAGGCTATCCCACCATGTGATGCTGCGATGCCCCACCACACCAGGCTACCTCATCCCTTGCCATCTCACTCCTGGCCACCCACTCCACATCATTCTCCACACCATCCACACCGGTCCTGTCTCATGCAATTCCACTCTATACCACATCATTGTTTTGTTTTTCAGACAGGGTCTCTCTATGTAGCCCAGGCTGGCCTTAGATGCATGCCTCAGCCTCCTGAAGATAGATATGACCCACCACTCCCGGTTTACATGGCCATGCCATTGTATATCATGCCTCTCACACAAGCAGTCCATTTTATACACCCACCCCATACATCCCATACCATACATTTCATGCTACACCATGCTTTACCATTACATGTCATAACATACGACTCAACAACACACTTTCCACACACCGCTAGCCTGTCCCGAACATCCCACACCACATTCCCACACCATTTGGTGCTGCGCTATTCTATACCACACATCCTACATGATACCACTCCGCTTCCCACCACACAGCACACAGCACACATCTGATATCACACTGCTCAGCACCTCAGTCCACACCACATCCTACACTACAGTCCACACCACATCCACACCACATCCAAACCACAGTCCACACCACAGTCCACACCACATCCACACCACAGTCCACACCACATCCCCACCTCAGTCCACACTACAGTCCACACCACATCCACACCACATCCACACCACATCCACACCACATCCACACCACAGTCCACACCACATCCACACCACAGTCCACACCACAGTCCACACCACATCCCCACCTCAGTCCACACCACATCCACACCACAGTCCACACCACAGTCCACACCACATCCCCACATCAGTCCACACCACAGTCCACACCACAGTCCACACCACAGTCCACACCAATCCCACACCACAGTCCACACCACATCCCACACCACAGTCCACAGCACAGTCCACACCAATCCCACACCACAGTCCACACCACAGTCCACACCACAGTCCACACCACACATCCACAATGCGTATCCCACGCTTCACGTTTCATCCTACATATCTACACCACACGTCGGTGGCACACACGCAGCATCAGAATTCTACGCATGTCTTTAATACACATCCGGCACCACATATTCTATGCCACACAGCCTAAACCATCCATTCCACACCACAAAGCCTATACCGTACATCCCACTCCATACATTGTATCCCGTGGACCCCACACTGCACCATTTTCTTCCATGCACTTTATACCACCTGCTCTGGGCCACACCAATTCACATCCTATATCAACCCACTTCGTTCTACATGGCATGTTCCGTACCACGTTATTCTCTACCACATATCCAATACCGTGGCAGACAACTGCCATGTCAGTCTATCCTGTTTAGTTCCTCACCTCTGGTTGCCAGAAAACAAGAGCTAGGCACCTGGAAAGTGCCTTAGTTAGCCCACTAAATCTGGATGCTCTCAGGGAACAGCAGAGAGAGGGCAGGTGCTGAACAGCCCCCTGTCGTTGACAGGTATCGCTTTGTTCCCTGGGAGAGTAGGCCTTCTTGGTGCTTAACTGTGAGAAACACAGGTGACAGAGGGCAAAGTCAACCATGTCTGGGTGTCTGCTGGAAGTAAACAGCAGTACCTATTGTGGGAACGAGCTGGATTGATTCTGAGTCTGGTTACCTGCTGTGACACAGGTGCCCTTGGCTTCACACATTGGACATGGCCACAGGGAGAATCAGACAAAGATAATGTTGGGAAGGAGTAGCATGACATGGCCTAAGGGAAGGAGGCTTGAGTCCAGTGCTCGGTTAAGCCCGGGTATGTGGTTCAGAAGACCAGGGTATGTGGTTGTGTCTTAAGCCTGGGAGCAGGAAGGTGGTGTTTCATTGCTGGACGTGTGTGTTGGAGAAGCTCCGGTAGGCAAGATAAAGGTATAGCCATGGAGGATCAGCTAAGGTCACACGGTCTCAGGACCACTGATCCTTCTTTCTCTAGGTCCCAGGTGAACTGCCCAGCACCTGCACCACTGACTGTAGACAGACAGAAGGTGTGGCACCTCAGGCGGTCCACTTTCTGTGTCTCTGAGATACTCGCATCTGCTAACTATCAGGGGATAGTAATAACCCCCCCCGAAAGTCCACAGACTCTGGGACAAGCTGTCAGGGAGGCATTTACAGTATGAGCTCTTAAATGGACAGCCCTGGGCAGCTGAAGTCTGGCATGGCCCTTGTATAGAACAGAGATCCCCACAGGGCTGCTGGCAGCTGCTGTGAGCACTGCACATGGAAGCAGGGGGAGCAGAGGATGGGCACTTCTTGCACAGGGAGATGAGTGTAGGCAAGGGTCAGGGCTTGTAGGGAGTAGGGGAGGGTGGGGCTGAACTAGCAGCTAATTCTGCCCAGTGGGTCTCACAGGGCAGGCACTGTAGCCACCCCTGCCTCCCGAAGCTCCAGTCAGCTTATCTATCGTCTGCCAAGGGTAGGTTTCCATTTTGCAAGCATCATGAGTTGGAGAAGGGAAGCCACAAACCATTCCAACCTAGGGCTGACAGCCATGTTGGGTGTGGCACCCGGGGGCATCAGGAGAGAGTGTCAGAAGTCAAGGGACCCTTGAGCCCACGCTGCTCTCCTTTGAGAGCTGCCAGTGCCTGGAACAGGTAACCTTGCTGGGGTCAGGAGAGAGCATGGCCAGGAGCTTCGTCTCAGCCAACAATGCTGAAGTGGTGTGGCTTTGGACATCAGAGATTTCTCTCCTTGGGCATTTTTGAATGGAGCAAGAAGCGAGTGAGGCAGTGACTCAGACAGAAGGCTTCTTACGAGGCAGACACACAGGTCTTCACTGAGCATCCATGCCCACGTCTGGGCTATGGACACGTTCTCCTGGTGGTCATTGACATTCTCAGCACGCACCCCAGCCCAAGCTGCCCTGTCAGCTGTCCCTTGGGAGCGTACACAATGCATTATTTACTCGGCTGTCAGCCTTCCTGGAGACCGATAGACAGCAACCACAATAAAAGCTTATGGGAGCCTTCAGGAAAGGCCCCACCATGTCTTGGATACTGTTCCAACCTACTGACCAAAAGGTCCTTACTCCTTTCTAGTGAGAGAAACACCTTCCCCGCTCCTGTTGTAGCCCTAGCTTCTGAAGCCCCTGGGCTTTCTGAGAAGCCGGGGCAGTTGGAAGGGCCCAGTTGACCTGACTGAGGACCCCTCAGTGGGAGGGAATCTTGTCTGGGACTAGACAAGGTTCCCCACGGCATGGACAAGAGCCCCGTGGATGGATGCCACTCCGCTGATTAAATGATTTGACATTGCCGTGTGCCTTCAGCTAATTAGTATGAACAGCACCAAGTGAGCCAGTGAGCAGACAGACCCTGGCAGGCAGCCAGAGACCCAGGGCAGCCAGACCCTGCTGCCCTCAGCACCAGCCCCATCGAGTTCTCCCACCCCAGGAATGAGCACATGCTGGGCAGTTGCTAACTACCTAACCACCCCATAAGTTACTTTCCTGTCCAGGCCTCCTCCATCTAACAGAGGGTGGTAGCACTTGATCCGGCGTGAATGCAGGGTGCCCTTAGCCGTTAGCCCCTTGGGCTGTGTACTCACCATGAGCCCTGCAGGGTTAGGGAGGCAAGAACACCGGTGGGGTTGCTGGCAGTGACCACTATGTTGCGCCCTTCTCCCCTCTAGCCTCCATGGCCATCTGGAAGGTCAAGTCCCAAAAAGCAGTCACAGTGGAGCTCCTGGGAAGGCTACCTCAGAGTGACTGTGGCAGGATGGCTGAGGAGCTGAAAGCTGGCCCACCTGCAAAGACAATGCATGTTGCAGGTCAGTGCCCGGGTATACTCAGGGAGCATCTAGTTCCTTTCCAAGTGTGCCCCTTTCTGGCTCCTATCAACCTGGCCAGCCTGTTGGAGTCCCTGGCTCAGGCTCCATCTGAGGCATTCAGAGAGGTGGCGATAATCATAGCTTTGGGACTTGAGGAAATCCCCCTCTGGCAGCCAGAAACCATCCCTTGAGTAGTCCCTACTCCCCATCCCAACGTAAGAATGCTACTTGGTTATTTCAGGCTACACAAGCCAGACCAACATTATCAATTTAAATCAAGAGAATCAAATAAACCTGAATAAATCTCTCAGTCCCCGGGCAGACCTGGCAGGCAGAAGCTTCTGCTGCTTGATGTGGCTAGACCTTGAGGGCTAGCATCTCCCACATGGACATTCTTGCCTGTGCTGGAACTATGTGGTCTTGCTAGGGCTCCAAGCCCTAGACTTACCCAAAGTTATTCAGAATCCACCTTCCAACAACAAGAGTGACTGAACCCCTCACAGCATTTCTGCCCCAGAAATGGCCCTCATCAGTGGACACTGTGGCGGGCCGGTGGCTTGACCAGAAGCACCACCCCTCCCCTTCCCTTCTCAGACACCAGGAGGAAGCCACCTAACTTCTCACCTATTTTGGTAAAGGCTGCTGAAGAGGCACAGGTCTCACGCTTCTCATAGGCGAGATGTGGCATGTCCCTCGTGCTAGGGAACAGCTTTCTATGACGAAAGGCATCCGACTGGAGCTTGTGAGTGGAGTTATCAACAGATTGCAGGGCTGCAGCCTGGCCAGAGCACTGCGCTGGGGACGGAGCTCTGCACCCGGAGGGAGTGAGTCAGAACCCAGAAGAGCAGGCATCCAATGCGCTCTCTGCAGGCAGTTTCCAGCTCTGGGTTGGGGGACGCCAGCCGCCTGCGCGCCTGATTTCTGCAGTAGCAGCCAGGGGAATGAAGGACCGGCCGGGAAGCAGGAGCTGTAACCATGGGGACTGGGGGAGGCGCGGACCGCGGCAGCGCCGCCTTACCCTGGCTCCCTGCGGCAGAGCGGGAATGGTTCTTCCCAGCCTGGCGGCCCGCTGCCCGTCACACTGCAGAGTCGATTTAAAGAGACAACCGACTAGGGTTTGCTGCTTGTTTCCAACAGATTCAGACAACTCACATTAAAGCATCTCCCCCAAAAGGAGGACAGGATGATGTTATTTCATTTTAAAAAAAGAGATCCCTGTCTGTTGAGGGCTCCAGGAACAGGAAGGAGAAAACGGAAATTGATTTTGGAAGAATCTTCACAATCCTGGTATTAAAATATTTCTCAAATCCAAATATGCCAAAACTGAGGTGAAGTCTATCTGAGCATGAGTCAGCAGGGCTGGTCCTGCCTGTGGACAGAGCCTGGCTGGGCAAATAGTGTCTTCCTTAACCCCAGCGTTAACACCCCTTCTCCCAGCCTGGGTCAAAAGAACTGAGTGCTGAGAAGGAAAGTGTACAGAGTGTGACAGAGACCAGAGCACAGGGTCTCAACTGTGTTGGGATGGCCTGCCCCACGCTGGCTGCCTGAGGGGAGGGCCAGGGTCAGGTCTAGATTTTTCACAAGGTTAATCCCTTTGGGAGATGTTGGCATGGCACTGTGATTGAGAGTCACCTGTTTGGGGGTCACTTTACTTCCTCTCCACCTGACTCAGCCCCACCCACCGACTCTGCTCTTCCAGGGGCTCTCAAAGTTAATGCCTACTCCAGAGGGTCCCCAGGTTCTTGCTACCCTAGAGTTTAAAGGGTAGAAGCTAGAGTTCCTGCAGAGAGGTTGTTAAGAATCATGAAGGCAGAATTAGAGCCAGATACATTATAATTCTTGATTTTGTAAGTCCTGTGGTGTGTAACTTCTGCGTGGGGTGTGGTCAACTGTCCTCTGTCCCAGAGCTCATTGTGACCATTGAGATGAGCCCTGAACTTCAGAAAGGAACTCAAGACCTAGAGGGGATTCTGCCTGCTCAGCCCCCTATAAGTCATGGAGCCCTCCAGGTGTTATGAACTCTCTGAGTGACTTCTCCAGGAACTGGAGGCCAGCCAAGGACCCTTCCTGATAGATCCTGGCTGATGGTCATGGTTGAGTGGTCAGATAAGGGGCAGAAGGGAGAGTAGGCAGTAGGGGATGGTGTGAGGGCTCTGAACTAGAGCAGACTCTGACACCTGTCTCCTGCTCAAGGCTCCAGCTTCATCACAGGTGGTCCAGGACTTCAGCCTATTCTGTGACTCTATGCACAACTTGAGTGATATCCCTCAGCCTCTTCCTGGAGTGTCCAGAACCAAGAACTGGTTTTTATATAGTAGTTGGGCCCTAGCCCAACTATAGTTTGCAGAATCAAAGCCCAGGACCTGGCTTCATGAATACTGGCACTAGACTAGTGACTTCCGCACACTCATAGCTGTCACACATACCACTCTGTAGCTTGCCAGGGCCTAGGGTTGGAGCTGCCCAAGGAAGACATCACTTGAAATCTGATTTCTGGGGTAGCACTGGAGGAAGAGGTGCCATGATGGCCTACATGGTGGTCCGTGTTCTATGTCAACATGGAATAGTTTTTATATGGCGGTGTTTCTCACCCTTGCTAATGCTGCCACCCCTTTAGTACAGTTCCTCATGCTGTGATGACCCCCAACCTTAAAATCATGTCATTGCTCCTTCATAACCATAATTTTTCTACTGTTATGGATTGTAATGTAAATATCTGTTATGCAGGATATCTGATAGGCAACCCTCAAAGGGGTTTCAACCCACAGATTGAGAACCATTGTTCTATGGGAGGGGAAACTGAGGCATGGCATAGTCAGATATGCTTCTGGTCACAGCTTTTGCTGCTGCTCTGGGAGTCACCCTGTCCTACTTGCTAGACAGGTCACATGATGGAGGAGGGTCATCTGTCTATGTGTTACTTTCATTGGTTAATA
>LOJH01001396.1:5176-21178 GCA_001685095.1 Ellobius talpinus
TGTGTGTGTGTGTGTGTGTGTGTGTGTGTGTGTGTGTGTGTGTGTAGGGGGAGCTAGCCACGGTTGGTTTTATATTCTTTCTGTAAACACATTTGTGTAGCACAGAGGCAGCTGAGATGAACAACAGTGGCTTTTGGAGCTCTCCGCTGTAGTCACCCATACACCTGGGAATCTCGCGGCTCCTGCTGCTCTTATCTTAGACGAAGGTTTTTATTTATTTTTATCTTTTCACAGTAAAGCTGGCTTTGGAAACTAATTAGACATGTCTGGGTTTTTTTGTTAGTTTGTTTGGATTTCCCCATATGCAAGGAGACATCTACTTTGTATTTCTATCTTGTCCCTCCCTCTTCCCCTTTGTTACACTTCTTTCTGTCTGAACAGAGAGCAAGAAGGATTTCTGAGCAGGACTGGTCAAACATGTTACTTTTCAGGGCTCAGGGACATCCATATATGAAATCCAAGTGTCTCCTTTATTGCAAAACAGCCTTTATCCCAAAGTCCATTGCGGCTTAAGGATGTGCTCTGGAGAATATCTCATTCCCTACTGTGGTTCCCCTCAAAGTTCTAACTGGTTGGACACAGGAATGAATTCTGTAAACTGCAGTGTTTCTTTGAAAGCTTTTTAAGGTATAGAAGACTCCAATAGTGTGGACTACCACAGTCAGTCTTTGAAAAAAGTCATTTTGAAACACGGGCTTCATATTTTTGGAGACACCACACATCTTAGAAACAATTGCAATGTTGGGTCTCAAATTAATATTTGTTGCTTAATGCCACCAAAATGTCAGATGAATGAATAATTAGGCACGTTTGTACATAATGTGTATTTGCTTCTTTTTGCAAAGGCCAGAAGCATAATGGAGAATTCAAGTCAAGAAATGTCTTTCAGCCAATGTATTCTTGGAGTATTCATTTTAAAACAACACATTACTAGGTATATAACTGTCTTATTTTAACAGTCAGCAAACAGCTGGGTTTCTAGATAACATGGGGAACATACAATATTCATGTTATTTAAGCCATTTCTATATTTTACTCATAGTCTTTGATTTGCTGGTCTTGAGGGGGAGAGAAATCATTTCCACTGCTAAATCAGCTTGCGTCTCTTCAAGTCAGCCCTCTCCCTGCCTCCTGTCAGGCTGTTTTAGGACCACAAAGCTACCTTTCACTTCTGCTTCTCTTCCAGTCTTCCCATTTATTCTTGTTCCTAGTTTAACCTCATACTCCACAGATGATCCTGGGGGTTGTCTTCCACCTTGCCTATGTTATTCCTGATTGTCCTCTAGATGCCCCTTCTCTCTGTCTCCTACTGAGGTTCATGTTCCCCATACGGCCCTGCTCACACACAGCCTTCAAGTCTACTTAGTGTCCTCCTGTCCCTGGATCCTCCATCCCTCTTTTGTCCATACTGGCTGCCCCATCCCAGGAAGGACACAGGATTCCCACTGGGAATCCAATCACACACTCTATGGCTAGCTTCTTGCAGGGTGCCAACATTCCCTGAATGCCCTTGAGCTAACTTTCAGCCCAGCCCACCCCCCAAGCCCATTTTGCTCATCTGAGCCTGAATTCTGTACCTCTGAGACCAGGAGCCAAACACTTGCAGAGCCGAATTCAAACCCTGCCCACTCAAAAAGCGCCCATGCAGCCTGGACATCACTCATGAATGTCCTGTCTTCCTGGTACAATCTCCACAGATTAGTCCAACCTGATTCCCCATGCTACTGACCTCCTAATGTCTCCTTGATCCCTAACCCCTTATAAGAGAGTCAGGCCCATGCACAATGGAGAAGGAGATCCCTCCGGTGTGGGTGCTCTGCTAGAGGCACCATCACTATCTTTTCCCATCTTTTCCTTCACCCTTCACTCATGAGAGCAAATCACCCTGTTCTTCTTTCCCCAGGAGTTCTAGACCATGTGAAGGTCCATTTTTTTTAATGCTACCTCTTTCTACCATGGCTCTCTGTCCCTCCTTACCAAGTAGCTGCTCTGGTATTTTATTATCTTATAAAACAAAAACAAAACCTGCTGCCAGACCCTGCAGTCATCCACATAACTGCTCCATCTTCCCCCTCCCTTTGCTGCCAAATACCTTCACTCTGTGTGCCCACGTACAGTTTCTACTATCTCCCTTCATTCCTTTCCACAATCTGGCTCCCTCCTAGTGCCGGAATTCCACTGTAAACAGCGCCACAAGTTTGCCAAGCACCTGTCTCCTGCCTGTTCACTAGAATTTCTTCCTTCCCTTTTGAATCAGGAGCCCCACAAGAGCTGTTGATGAAGGCCTTTAAGAAGCAGAACCATCTAAGCCAGCCATACCCACAGACACTGGACTTCAATGTTTGGGTAAGGCTTAGCAGCAGGTCCAGTTTTGATGCTCACTAGGTGGCTACCATGGGCTCGAGGACTTAGCCAGCTTTGAAGCTAACCAGGGTATACATCCAGAAAGGCCTCTACACATGCTGAGATCAAAGATGGTGGGGATTCCAGCCCCACTGGATGCATCTACAGCACGGATCCTGTACCAGTAACTCAGGGAACAGTGAGGAAGAGGGGGCAGAAAGACTGTGAAAACCAGAGTAGCAGGGAGTCTTCTGTGAAGCAGTTTCCTAGAAATGGCTGCATGAACAAAACCAGAAGAATAGCCTCATCAGTGGACATGTTAACTGAGAAGGAGCTAAATGTTGTGGGGTCCTACACATAGACAAAGAATTTCAGATAACTAAAACCGCTGGGAAAAGGAGGATTAGCCTCTCCCAGGAAAAGTCCCCTTACTGGTTGTCTATTGCAGAGTGGTCAGCCTTAAAACCATATACACACAAATAAGAAAACTGGACTCATTTCATTCATATATATGTAGCAATCATAATCAAAGGGAAAGGGGCTATCAGTTTGAGAGGGGGATCATGGGAGACGTTTGATGGAAGGGGGTGGATGGTGGAAAATGGGGTGAAAAGGTAATTCTATTTCAATTATAAGCATATTTTTTAAAAACGAGTTTAAATGTCAAAAACAAACAAACAAAAAGAAAGACTTTTAACTGAAGCTCAGATGTGTGCCCCTTCTCTGTGGGTCCTCACCCTCCTGACAGCTCCTGGTTGTCCCTTGGGTTCCTGTACTGCTTTCATCCTCTGCCTATTCTTAGCAGGACTGACCTCGACTTTGCATATCTCCACATCTCCCTCTTTTCCAGTCTGTTAATAATCCCTGATATCAATAAAGTCTAGATCATCCTCTAAGTGAACCCTGAACCTCACTGGCTGGGTAAGGCCCATGGAAAAGTTTCTACTCCCTTTGAGTGACCCGGCTTACCATAACTAAAACGATCGATGGTTCAAATGATAACCTTTCTCACAGTCCTGTCCCACGATACTGCTATGTCTCTCTTTACAACCCTTCAGGGGAAAGCACACTAAACTATGAAGAGGAAACTCTCATGCCACAATGTGAGGAAAGTCAATTATTAAAGCTATGATAGACAGCTATATGGGGATTCCTCATAAAGACCAAAGATGTAGTTGCCATGTGATGCAGTAATCCTATTACTAGGTATTCACTCTAAAGATGGAAAATGATGCCAAAGAGATGTACACACCCACATGGTCACTGCATCAGCAGTTAGAAAGGCCACCTTATGTTATTAACCTCCATGTCCATCAACATAAGGACAGGGCATGAAAATGCAGCAGATATGCACAGTTAAATAGCATAAAGCCCCGAAAAAGAAGGCAGTTCTCCCCACGATCACTGGTAAGTATCTGAAGTGAGAGATATGTTAATTAGCTTGACTTAATTTTTCCATGCTGTATTTATAGATCATAACATCACTTTGTTCACAAAAAAACATGGATGGCTATCACTTATAATTTAAAACTAAAACTAAAAAAAATGTTAAATTATAAAGCACACCAAAATAAAAATGTCAAGTAAGCATCCACATCTCAGCCCCATTTACTTCCAAATTAACATGAAAACAAAAGAAACCTTGGTGGGATTCATTGTGGTCTATCAATTACACCGACTTTTGCACATAGACTCACAGGAAAGGCACTCCCCAGACCCATGTAAGATGCAAGAAACCCCACTTTTCAGTCAGCTCATTACAGATCTTCAAGAACTAGTCGGCCCCGAGGTTTCCGGAGGTTCCTGGCATACATTTTGATGGTTAAATTGAATTGCAAGTATTAAATCAACTTGTCTCCAGGGCATTGCAGGTGGACCCAGCAGGCTGCATAGGGCAACACATCACTGATCTCTTCACAGAGAGCAGAGGAAGACACACACAAGCATAGGCAAGAAGAGGCACTTCCAAAAAAACACCCCTTCAAGGTTCAAGGTACCAGCTGATGTCAACTTGCCTGTGTGAAGAGGCTTAAGGGTATATTTGACACCTTCCCAGGCCATGACCCACACTATACAGGGGTATTTGATGAAGCCAAATAGCCCCAGTTTCAACTTGCCCTGGAGATTACAGAGGCTCTAATCAGATGCATTTCTATTCTCAAGGTCCCAAGACATATATTCTCAATGCCTTGATACTCTTATTGACAAAAAATGTGCTAAAAAACATAATATGATTATTGTTTTCTGTGTGTAACATGCTAAGCTGCATCTCTTCCCTGCCTGTGGATGCTTCTGCAGAACATGGGGGTAGGGTGCTGGAGCATAGCCATGCTGACTATCACAGCCCCATCTACCCAGTCTTCCCACTCTCTCACTCACTTCCTCAGCTCCTATCTGTGCCACTGTGTTAACACATGCAAGTTCCTGAGGGAATTCTGGGAAAGTTTCCTCACCATCAAATCTTCAGGCTCATAAAGCACACTGTTTTTCTCAAAGTTTATAGTTGTGAAGCTCAGGTTATGGTCTCAACTGCAATTCCCTGCATCCCAGTAGGGAACTGGTAGGAAAAGGCAGAAACCATCTGCCATGGAGGATGTACCTGGTGTTTCCTCTTCTCAGTGTGGATTACTGTAACAAGGCAAGTCTCTTCCAAACAACACAGTGGCAAGGTGCAAATTCATGGCTAATCCTCAAATTTCATCATTTACACAAGATGACATGCCTTAGAAAAATACTTGCAACTGAATGTGACAAAGGACAGCCGTCCCAGTGTGAAGGTGACAGAGACTGTGGGGGAGATGTATGTTTCTGCCTGAAATGTGTAGGAAGGGATGTAGAGGAGAAAAGCAATACTAGAATACCTGGTACTTCGTTAAGTCTCAAGATGAATGTTGAGCTCCACGGAGCCAATTAATACATATGGTGACGATTTAGTCACAGTAGTGGGAGTGGAAACTCGTTTTGAGATGGGTATACACAACAAAATAAAATAAAAATATGCACAGTACAATTACAATGCATGTGCATGCTGAGCACACCTGTACACACATACGAACACATCACAATAAATACATGCACACACACACACACATGAGCATTATGTAGTTTATTTTTCAACCACCATCACAACAAAGAGAGTCCCCAGCCTGAAGGCTTGATTGGCAAGTAAAAACAATATATTTTCTCATTTACAGGGTCATCCACATGATCACTGAGTACATTTAATAAAGTCTCATGTAAGAGTCATTATTGCACGGACCATGTTTGCTGCAAAGTATGGAATCAGAGTAATGTCAACACCCTTCCTTTTCAATTAAGATTTGGTCTTTGTAAAGCTTTGCTATCGACAGTCTGTGAATATTCCCCATATTGTGAGCTGCTGACAAAAATACAAAAATAAATATAAAATGAATACAAAAATCTAGCCTTCTGCACTGTATTCATGCACACACACACACGTACAAAAACTTGAACCTCATTCAACATCAGAACTGTGAAATAAATGAACTGAACACTGATACCAGGACAGAGGTCCTCACAGTCATTCACATTTTCTCTTAAAGTAAAATAAATCAATCAATAAATAAACTATGCCAGGATCAAGGTTAATACCCTCTGCATGTTAAGAGGATGGTACTGCCTGTACACGTTCACATGACTTTCAGTTCCTTACCTTTTGGTTGTGATGTGAGATACAGGAAGGTATTTCATAGAAGCAGGCCACAGCAGCACACCATCAGGTTGAGAACCGAAGGGGGGGAGAGAGGAGAGAGGAGAGAGGAGAGAGAGAGAGAGAGAGGAGAGAGAGAGGAGAGAGAGAGAGAGAGAGAGGGCCATTAGATGACATTCTTGTATAAAAGGGCTAAGTTTGGTCTTCCCAACATCTCGTGTGGAATGACACAGCAACACAGATTCTCTGTCTGATGCATCCACACCTCAGGAGAGCCACCTCTCCTTCTTCCATAATTAGAAGCCTGTTGCTTCTGGTACCAAAAATGGTGCATCCTGAGCATCAAGATGAGGACTTCCCTCCTCAGCTCTTTTCTTAGCTGTTGAGTCTGTTGCTGGAAACATGAAGGGCATGAAGCCTTCATCAACAGTGCTGCCTGGGGACTCATTTCTCTTTGAAATAACTGCTTCTAAATACAAGGAAAGAACCCCACTCCTTAAACCTGTGTTCAGGGCACTGGTACAGACATATTAATGTTTCCTAGTTCTTTCTCTTTTTTTGGCACCAATCAACATCAGGACCCTGCTTATATAGAGTTAAGTACAGTTAGATGCACATTCATCCTTTAGCCCTCAACATCTGAGACATGACCTTTGAAACAGTCAGTACTCTTGGCTCTTACATGAGAAGTCCATGTGTGGAGAGCAGACACTGTTTCCTGTCTGGATGATGGTTAGGGAACCCTCCACAGGGCAACAGGCTGACTTTAGCTCTCATCCTTATTATAATTTTGCTGAGTTAAGGCCTAAGCAGGGTGAAGAGGCCATGGAATTCACCACACACACTACCCATTCATCTACCCCCACCCTTTTCTGGTCCATGTGTGGGCCCAAGCTCATCTGCATTCCTCAGAGCTGGGTAGTGGTGAATCTCAGGGACAGAGTTGTGTCACCTGCTATATTAGGCAGAAAATATAGTGTAGTAATCCAGAAGGGGAGGGAGCAGGACTCCTCTTCCCTGGGTCAATTAGTAACACACATTACTCAGTGCTGAGACAAACAGATGAACAGATGTGACTGGAGGGAATCATTTGAATATTTTTTTTCTGTTTTTTAAAAAAAGACAAATCCTCACAGCTGAGTTTAAAATGTAGGTCAGCATCTTCTGGGAAAGCTCCCTTTCCTTACCTAATTTCTAGATGTTACTTCAGCGCCTTTCTAGCTATCTGAAGTCGAGTCCTACCCAGACGTGCTAACACTATGGATGACCTTTGATCTCCAGGAGGGTTCCCTAAGCCAGCCCTACAGACTAAACCATGTCTACTGAGCAGGACTGTGGGAGCCCATGCAGGAGAGCGAGGAAATCTCTTTCCCTTTTGCAGGAAAGTCTTACTTGTGACACCCTTCTCATCTGAACTGTAATAAGCACAGCCCTGTCTGGGCACAGGAAGTGTGAGCTGGTCAGACAAATCCCCCTCTGTGGTAGACAGCGAGAGCTATCCTCTATACCACTTCCATTTCCAAGGGGGTGGACAGTTGGACAGCAGGTTCCAGTCTCTGTAAAAGTCAGCCATGGCTTTGTGGCTGGGCGCTGACCAGCAGACTGGCAGTGGAAGAAGGGGCAAACCATTTGTGTGACGCATAGCGAACAGCCCATTGTGTCTTCCCCTCCTTCATCTCATGTTGGCTGACTGGCTTAAGAACTCCAGGGAAGAGTTCTGCCATCCTAGGCCTCTGCATGGCTGGGAAAGTTTATACAAACAACACCTTTTCCTGGCAGTTCCAATGCCAGTTATCCCATTTGACTAGCTACCCCATTGCTATACACCACTATGTACCATACTGTTCAACGGACCCATTCAATATACTGACTAAGGTTCCCAAAGGTAAAGATATGTTTTTCTCACTGCTATAGTGCAGCACCTTGGTCAGTACACATGAAAATGTAGAAAATGCATGGCAGTATCAAATAACTGGAAAGCATGTCAAGTTTCTCAACACTGAAATTAATAATCACCAGGCTCTGAAAAATATCCTATAGCCCTTCCAGAGGCATCCCAATTTCTTCAAACACTTCACTAACAACGGTGAAGAGTGCTTGAAGCTACTCACATATCTCAAGGATCTTAAGTGTCACATGTAAGATGATATTTGGAAGATGTGCTGGACCTAGATTGTGTTCCACACAGTCATTTCATTAATTAAATTAACAATGGTAAAATCAATAGGGTGGCCTTTAGACACCCTATCTAGAGGACATTGGAACTATTCATGTTTACAAAAAAAACATGGCAACATAGGCTGTAGAAAAACTCAGTTGATAAAGTGTTTGCCCTTTTCAGCATGAGGACCTGAGACTGATCCTCAGAACCCATGTATAATTCCAGTCCTGGAAAGGCAGAGACAGGAAGACCCCATTAGGGCTCATTGGCTGGCCAGCTTAGTCTAATGGGGAAGCTCCAGGCCAATAAGAAACCCTGTGTCAAAAATAAGGTAGATAACATTCTTGAGGAATGACACCTAAGGTCATCCACATGTATGCACACATACATGTGCACCCTACACACAAACAATTAAAAAATGACAAGAATGGACAAGCTGCATAAACTGCATATGCTAATATAACACAACTTGAAGCTGTAAGAGAACCGGGCGAAAGCACAACCAGCCTATTTACTGAACTTACTGAACTATTAGGGTCTGAGAACTGCTTCCAGGGCAGAGCAGATGGGAGGTGCCCACCCTTGCCGCTTGCCATCCTCACACACATCTTCTCTATTTAGGTCACAGTCTCATACAAGGAATCTTTAAACCCAAATTACTGCCTTTCTCGCTAGCCACCTCAGTGCCAGGGGGTATTTGCTTTGCATTTCATGCTCCTACAGTGTCTATGAAAAGGGGTGGACTCTAAAGTGGTCCTTAGGACAACACTGTCTTTAATCACAAGGTAAAATGAATTGAACTTGGCCTTGCTGGCTGGCTGTGATCATCTCACAGCTGTGACTCAGGGCTGTTGGGAAAAGTGGATGACAGATGCTCATATATTGCAGTCACTGTCACTGGTCTAAAAAAATAGTACAGATCTTTGTCCATAGAGTGCTCAGAAAACATATCAAAAGGAATCTCATTATAGTGAAGATGAAGCCAACAGATATGTACAAAGCCAGCTCCACATGCATGGAGAATTATGCAGAAACAAATCTTCCAGGACAACAGTTTAATTTTCAAAAGTAAAACTTGGCCCATAGATACCAATTCAGTAATGGATTTTTACAGAGAGTGTATTCATTTGTCAAAAAAACAGATCCTCTTTGGGAATCAAGAGGCCCCACATAAAGCAAATATAACATCCATTTCAGGGTTGGCCTCCCAGAATCCCTTGAAATTTGGTCTGATGAGAAAACAAAAGGTATGATAAAGCTGCATAGCCCCCAGAAAGCAAGGTACAATTTCCTTCATTCTTCATCTGCATAACCACTCTCATATAAATTTGTATAGTGTATATCCTTGTGTACATGAATGTGTATGTGCCCATGTGTGTTGTGTGCAAGCTTGTAGAGCACAAGCTCAATGCTGGGTATCTTCCAGTGTCTTCTTCCTCTATTGCAATCCACCTTAACTTTTGAAACAGGGTATCTCACTGAACCCAGAGATCATCTACTGGCTAGACTGGATGGCCAGCAAGCTCAAGGGGTCCACCTGTCTCCACGTACCTGCTTCTACCCTAATACTAGTGCTATGTATGCACACTGCTGCACCTGGCTTCCAGGTTTAACTTTTAATATGTTGTCTATGTAACACACCTTTAGAAAAAGTAAAATTCCAGTAATTACCAGTTCTGGTCACACAGCATCAATTACAGGCACCTGCCGTGACAAATGCTGTATTTGCAACCACTCCCATCCTAGCCCGGCCATGTTCCCTATCTGTGTGCACCTCCCTTCCATTTTTGAGTCTATAATGATCCTATAAAAGGAAGTTCCTAATAAAATGTGAGAGATCTTTCAGTTTATAACCTTATATCCAGAAAAGCAAGTATGTCAACTCCCAGAACGAAGCTATTTGAAAAAGGAGATGGCCTTGTGACAGGGAAGGAGAAAGGCAGTATTATAGAATATCACACAAATAGGGATCTTTGTCATCATGAAATATTTGGATTTTCTTTGTACATAAATTTTCCTCTTATTAGGTACGCCCTGGGAAGAGACCATTTGCTACTCTAGGATCAAAACCCCTAAAGAAGGGCCTTCCTATACTGGATCATGCTGGATGATAACACACAAGGTGCCTTCCAGTGCTGTTTCATGGACTAACAAGGTATGCGAATCACAGAATTAATGCCTTATAGACCTGGAACTCGAACCTAGGGCTGTGTGTTCCCAAGCCTCTATTACTGCCCTCACCTCCACAAGCAAGATCTGAGCTGGAAAGGATTTCCAATAATTGGGCATTGCTATGAGTGTTCCATGCTGTTGGAAGGAAAGCCAGCTCCCAGGAGAGAAGACCTTAAGTGATGCTCCCTTTTAAGCAATGAAGCAGAATTAAGTTAACAGGGAAGGAAAGAACCCAAGACCAGCCCAGTAATACCAGTGATTATACTTCAGTGGCAGAAGGCAGAGTGGGCGTGTCACAGGGAAAATGGACAGAAAAAAGAGCTCAGCTACTCTCAGTATGGTCAGCAGGCCTTGAACACTGAATTCCCTCTGCTAAGCTTTCTGTAGGAAACACTCATCAGAAAGGCAAAGTTCATCTGTATCTAAGGGCACATATATGCTAAGCTCCGAATAGCAGAACACAGCGACCTGCCCAAATGCAATCCATCTTTAAGCTCTCAGAAGACTACACGACTCCGTCTCTTATAAAGTGACTTTGTTTGCAGCTAGTTGATTTTTGTTATGAGCACTAAGCACTTACCTTTTTATTGTTACAATTCATTTTTCTTTGGATGGAAATTGAATTAAAAAGTTTTAATGCTTTGCAGCTCCTAACATTGATACCTTTAAAACTTCTATCTCTCACTGCCATTTAACTTACATTACCAATTTTCCTAATAGCAACTAGGTTTTAAAACACTCTCCCTAAAAGACAGTTATTATCTAAAAAGATGCTGCGTTGGTGCTACTCCCATTATAATCTTCATCCACTCCTTTCCACAGTAGAAAACAGACTAGCAGTTCTATAACACAAGCTTCATTTCACATGACTTCTGGAGGAAGAAAGATGAGAGGGCTGGAGCATTTCCATGCACACACAGAGCACAGCAGCTCCTGATAGCATATATAGTGGACACACCACACCATTGTTACAACTCTGCTAAACTACATTTATTACACTGTTCATAATAAATTTCATTTTTTATTTGGAGGCAAAATCTGACAATAGAAGTACCTGGCCAGGCAGAGGGGTCACATGTCTTTTATCCTAGCTCTTGGGAGGCAGAGGCAGGTGGATCTCTTTGAGCTCAAGTACAGCCTGGACTACAGAGTGAGTTCCAGGGCAGCCAGGACTGCACAGAGAAACCTTGTCTTAGAAAAACAAAACAACACAAAACATACTGACAAAAAATACCTGGAGAGTTTTTATCACAATAATTCCAAAGCCCATCTTTGGAGATTCTGGGTTAGAAGCCTAGCGTGTGTATCTAACAGGCACCCAACTATGTATATATGCACTGTGGAATCAAACTTTGGAATCACAGTTCAAACAGAAAAGGAGTCAGAGAATGGGGCATAGTTCTCACAGCCAGTGAAAAGTACAACTCTGTCTTAGTTTGAGGCTAGGAGAAATCTATGTGGCACATGTACTAGATTCTCTCTGATGGCCAAGAGACAGGCAAAGAAAATAGATCAGAACAAAGATTCCCTCTAGGACTCTAAATCTGACCATGGCCCTTGCACTAAGATCTGTCTAAATGGCCTAAAGAGGATTGAATGCTGTCTGTATTAGCTACTAATCAAGGCAGGCACTTTTGGGGGGCAAACTCTTAAACTTACAAGTAAAAGGGTTTTTTTTGATACTTTAAAAGACTTCTTTTGAAACTTTTGGAGTTCTTTCTTCATTTTTTTGCGTTTTATTTTAAGGTAGTCTCACATATTGCAGGTTGGCTTGAACTTGTCATATAGCCGAGGATGATCTTTGTAGACTCAGTGCACCTTGCCTGGTTTATGCTGGGCTAGAGTTGGAACTCAGTGCATTGTGCATGCTGAGTAAGTTCTCTGCCAACTGAGCTACCATGCCAGCCTTTATAGTTTATGTCTCAGCTCAGACTGTTCAGACAAACTGACAAGGAAGCAGCTAGGGTCGGGACCCACTCTTTTAGGAGACTTTATTCACTCTGCTTCTAAACTCACCTCATATGAGTGTTGGTATCTGCTCTCTACCTCTCTGAAACATGATCTTTGGACCTCCCACAAGTGTGCTCACAACCATGCATGTTGGAGTGTGCTCGCCGTGCATGTTCTTTCCCCAGTGTGCATAAATTCTCCAATGACGTCTGGTTGTCTTTGCTTGAGGAGAACACTTCTCTGTAAAGAGCTGTACTGCTCTCCATACTTTCTGTAATATAGCCCTGTCCATTCTTATACCTTCTGGTTGTATTCAACTATCTTAGCATTCACCAAGAACCTGCTGCCTTCAGCTGCACTAGGACGTGTGATGGACATCTTGGGATAAACAATCATGCCAATCCTGTCTAAGTCTGACCTGTAATAGGGATGACCTTTTCTGTTGTCAGATGGCTCAATTTTGTCTCATGGGATAGCTTCTTGAGGTGCAGTGTGGGACTGGGGGGAGTTCAGCCGATTCTTGTTGAAAAGTAGTAATATTGCTTTCTATGAGAGAAATTTTAATCTAAAATGCATCTCAAAACTCCATATGAATGTCAGGGAGACACAAGAAGCTCGATAATTTGTCAATGCATCCACTGAGAACAAAATTATGAAAAAATGAGCTGTAATGATGTAATAGATCTTTCTGTGTTACTTAAAGACTAAGCAATAAAAGAGTAGGGCTATAAACATAAGGAATATGGCCATAAACAGATCAGAATTCATTTTATGAGCATGAGATAATGCCTACTCCACCCTCAGTTCTACCTAGGATTGGGGCAGCACAGATGTCTCAGTGTCCTGTGTTCCAATCCTGGCTTCAGCGCTTTTATGAGCTTTCTGACCTTGAAAGATTCTTGGAAGCCTTGAAGGACCTCTCTTCTAAGAGTGGTATGAACATCTAGGCTGATATTGAAAACCATACAGCACAGTGTCTGATACATTGTAGGAATGGACTATACTAATTCACTATTGTTTCTTGTGGCTGTTGATCACAACAAAGGACAGTTTAGAGACCCAGAAAGACCTAAGATTAAAAGACCTAAGACCAAACTTCGCAACATAAGGACTAAAACAGCTTCTCAGATTACACAGACGGTGATCTCAATGTCTTATTTCCAGGGGTGACACAGCCATTTGAGCTTACCCACATGGCCAGCATGGCCATCCTGCTTTGTGCTCAGCCTAGAAGGCTCTGAGCAAGTCATCTTCCTAATTTGAACAGCCCTTTCTGGAATGAAGAGGTGTAAGCTGCCACACAAGCTGTTCCTTCTGCTCAAGTCTAGAGTGTACAAAAGGCCATTTCCATCACCACTGAGCCACAATCCCTGCTGCGATTTTTAATAAAATCACGAAGCAAGGAAAATGAAATGTAATCCAATAAAGTCCTTTTCATTAATAAAGGTCACTGAGGCTTCTCTTGATCTTTTCCTATTCATGTTCCCACTTTTTCAAATGTAGAGCGTGCAGTCATTTTTCTGTAAGAAATTATGTCAGAGATTAGAATTTCTAGAATATTTCTTGCTCCAATTTCATTTCTTTTTCTGCGATAAAACACACTGACCAAAAGCAACTTAGAGAGGAAAGGGTTCATTTGCCTTATACTTCCAGGTCATAGTCAGCCATTGAGGGATGTTGGAAGGGAACGGAAGTGGGAGCTTGAAGCAGAAACCATGGAGGAAGACTGCATGCTAGCTTGTTCACAGGTTCATGTTTAGCTAAGCTAGCTTTTGGATGGCCTAGGAAGAACCATCTACCTAGGGAATGGTGCTGCCCATAGTGGGCTGGATCCTTCTACGTCAAAAGCAATGCCCTCCTCCGACATACCAACAGGTTAGTCTGGTGTGAGCAGTCCCTTAGTTGAGATTCCTCTCTCAGATTACTCTAGGCTGTGCCAAGTTGATAGTTAAAGCTGATTAGGATATTTCTACAACCATGGTGTAGAAAAATGCAGTCCATTGCTTAACAAGTATTACTAGGGAAAACCAATCTTGCATGAAATCTTTAAAAGAAAGATTTGGAGTAAGTGAACTGTATATCAGCTTCTATTCAAAGGCAGAACCATTATTCCCCCAAACCAATCATCCAGTAAAACACTGTGGGAAAGTTACTGCCAGACTGTGCCTCACACTTCTGAGTGTTTCATTTTATTTTGCTGACATTATATTACTTAAGGTTTTTAAATTGTCTGATTAGAAGGTAGATTTAATTAGAGCACTAATAGAAATGAGAAACATTACATATGCTCCTGTTTTGCCAAAACCGTTTCCAATTATGTCTGAGATGCCACAAGTGCAATGGCTAATGCCAACTCCTTGGGCCTTTAATGACAGAAGGCCTCAAGCAAAATGCACACACTTTCACAACTCACATTAAATATATAATCACAGCGCTGCAAAGGAATTCAACACAAGTGTTGGTTCCTGCTCTTTTGCCAGGTCAGGAATAATCCAGCTGTCAGTATGTCTTGCGCTAACTTTAATGTCACACCGAAAGCCAGATGAACATGAAGAAATAATGGAGATTTCTTTTTTTTTCTTTTCTTAAGTTTCAAAATATTATACCCTATCAATCTGGTGTTTTAAGGTTAGTTACTATCCAAGCCTTTCATTTTTTTATATATTTTCGAGAGCTTTGCTAAAAGGGTGAAATTGAAAAATAAAGTAAATGGCAGTTTCTCCTATGTAATGAGTTTTGAGAGAATGGGGAGACAACAGAAAGTCATGTTTTTTGACATGCCTTTTAGCTTATTTCTCCAAATTCACAATCTGACAACAGCTTGTATTAGTACAGGGACAAGGACTTAGCAATGGCGCCATCATAAGTCTCTGCCTTTAGAGATTCCACAGCAGGCAGTGAAGATCTGCACCTTGCTGCATAATTATGAGACACTATCTGTCCCACACTATCAACTGAGGGACAATGCTGGGGTTAATGCTCACCTGCTACTAAGTCCAAATGGCTGGGAAGTGGCACCTTCTAGCAAGGCTCCAAGACAATACAGCACACCCTGCTACACCCACTTCCTCCTGCCTGCCTTCTTCCTCCTCCTCAGCATAGAGATGGAGGAAGAGAAGAAAGGTAGCATCCTCTTCCTCCTGTGTGTGAAGTTGGGCTTTTCTCTTCCCACCACCCTGAAATCATTATTCTCCAATTCCCCGTGTCGATAGAAAGGTGATTACCCAAGAGAACAATCTGAGAAGAGCAGCCTGGTAGGGAATCTGGCATCTTGGCTCATCAGATGGATGAATGATAGGGGAACAGATTTTCTTTTCCACCTGGCCCTGAGGTTACCTGAGCCAGAGAAAAGTGGTAAGACCAAGAAGGAGACCACAATTTAGGGGAGGGAAGGAGAGAGCTCTTCTTGGTCAAGTGGTAACACAACCTCTTTTAAGACTGTATCTCAGAGGGCAGCTTGTAAGAAAGGAGCTCAGGAAGAGGCTATGGATTGATTGCATTGATTGTACTACCAGGGAGGGGCTGAAGGCAGCTGAATAGAGGAGGTGGGGCACCTGATCTCCCTGGAGTAGGAAGGTCAGCTGGTGGTACTTAAGATATTAATTGTACTCAAATTGGTCTGTAGGAACCAAACAAAGATTTAAGGTCTGGTGTGAACTACACACCCAACAATTGTGTTTTCCCAAGTAAGTTTTCTTTTCTTTCT
>LOJH01001396.1:25431-49192 GCA_001685095.1 Ellobius talpinus
AGAGAGAGAGAGAGAGAGAGAGAGAGAGAGAGAGAGAGAGAGAGAGAACAACCTCTGGTGTCATTCCTCAGGTACCATACAGGTTTTCTCTTTTGACACAGGGTCTCTCCCTGGCCTAGGACTCACTGAGTAGGATGGGCTGGTGGCCTGTGAGTCCCAGGGATCCTCCTGTCCTGCCCTCCCCAGCACTGGGATTACAAGCACATGCTAGAACCATCAGTTACTATGCCTGGCCTTTTACAAGGGTTCTTGTATTTGAAACCAGGTACTCATGCTTCCAAAGGACATACTTTACTGAAAGAGCAATTTCCCAAAGCCTCCTTCCTGCCCTTTTGTCCTATGTATCCAATCATAACTGGTGAAGAATTTACCATTCACCAAAGGGTGTCCTTACCTCACCTGTCCGTGTGCCCAGAGGAACCTCCTGGGAGCATTGCACCATGTTTCCCTTTGACTACAGTTCTAGAGGTCTAAGGCAGGGCTATACATTCGCTGTGCAAGAATTCTGCTAATAGGCTACAGTCTGTTCCTTTACTGTTTCTTGATACATGGTGTTTCTGCCTGATTCCTTCCTCTCCAAGCCCAGTCATAGCCACAGGCTGGCCACAGAGTCCAGTTTCCCTCAGAAGGGCCCTGGGTTGGCCCAAGCCCAGTTCTTACTAATACAATGACCAAGGGCTATAAATAAGACTTTGTCAGGCCACAGATCACAGACCTGGCCCAGCTAAAATGTTCCCCTAAACTCAAGACAATATTTCCCATCAAAGGCTACTTAATAGGTATAATTGGTAACTGTAAGAACATAATGTGGACTCATTTAGGGTTTTTTTTATCCACCCATTGGTGTGGAAGTAACAGCCAAACAAAAGCAAAACCCTTCTCAACCCAATTGCTACTGAAGAATCCATGTTTAAGACACAAGATTAATGCCCTCTGAGAGTGTAGTATAAAACTACTTACCATGTGTTTAGATAGTATGTACTTAGATAGCATGATACAAAGAAACACCATGGAAGACAAGATCTGAGTGGGAAAATATGACAGAGTCTCATTTAGAGAGGGCTATGCAAGGAGTAAAATGTAATACCAGCATGATACCCAAACTGAAAAGAACATGCTAGTAATGCATTTAAAAATATTAATCATGGGGAGTAAATAACTGCCAGCGATACTTGTGCATAATTGCTGGGTATTGGAAACTCTGCCCCCAACCCCGATTTTAGATACCAAATATTTTGTCTTATTATCTGACTCTCATAGGTCATTGTCTTCATATTCCATTCCAGCTGTAAACTAAAAGGCGAGTCTCACGGGTTTATAAATGGTAAGGACTTCACCAGGCCTTAGGCTGTTTTGCCAATTTAAATTTTTATACTATAAATGATTGGATCTTCATTCAATGCAGCTGGGTCAAGATTTGAAGTAGATCAATAATTTTCATTATCCCCAAAGCCTAAAATCCTCACATAGAAATTTCGGGAGGGTCACCAACACTGTCGCAGCCATTTTGATCGGGTTCAAAACAGAAATGTCAGTAAATTCTTTTCCATGATAAATAGGTGGCCAGGTGCTGAGGACTGCCGCGACTGGGAAAGTGAGAGGTTGGAAGTACATGTCTTGTGCATATCTAAGTATATGCTGGCCTTAAAGCCAAGGCAAACCTGGATAACTCATGACATCTGTAACCCACATCGCTATTTTCCCCTCAGTGTGAGAAAATGCCTGACAGAGTTTAAGGGAGCAAGGATTTCGTTCCAGTAGTAGGTTTCAGGGGTACAGCTCTTCACAGATGGAACAGGAGGCAGCTGGTCACACTGAAGCTACTGACAGACAGAGAGAGAGATGGGTGTTGGTGTTCAGCTGTCTGCAGTCCAAAACTCCAGCCCATGGAAGGACACCATCTGTATTCAGGGTGGGCCTTCCCATCTCAGCTAACCCAATGTAGAAATTCCATCACAGACATGACCAGAGGTGTGGCTCCTATGGGGCTCTAGATCCTGCCACGATAACAGTGTTAACTGTCACACCCATGATTTCGAGACCCTTGTCTGAATGCCCTACATCAGAGAAAGCACAAAAAGTCAAAAATCACTTGCCTATGAGTACTACATGCAATCTGGCTTCCACTCTAGCATACTAGCTTTCTACATTCAAAGAGTTTTCTGCTACTCCAAATGGCTCATGCAGATGACAAAACTCCAAACCAAAACCAAAACCAAAAACTTAAAAGCTGTTCAGAGAGCATTAGCCAAAAATATTAATCCTTCCCCAGTTTTGTAGTGTGTTCTTGGTACACGAACTGTTAAGGCCTATTTTCAGAGAGAAAGATGCCGTGTGTGGACACCCTGCTCATACTTGAGGCAAAGGGGGCGGGCTTCTTTTTGCAGCGCATACCCATTTGAATGCGCCAAATAAAGGAAATTCATTTAATCGCTGATTTTCCTAAAAAGGTATGTTCTGTAGAAATATTTGCACATGAAATCATATACTATTAAGAAGGTTCCAATTGTAACGATAGATTTTTAACCTGCTTTTTGGCCCCTCTCCCAAACACAAAAACTTTTCAAATCAGCCAGAAAACACAAAGCAAGAGCCTGAGGGAATGTTTCCCTGGGTAGTACCAGCAGACGGCTAGTAGTGTGCCAAGAGGGAGTGCACTCCTCACCCACTCTTGGCTAGCCTTCTCTGGGGGTCAGTTTCTCCTGTACCTTGCCAAATAATACCTTTATCGATTGGTCTTGCTCTCTGATTGAGCAGACTGATGCTGAACAGGCTGACTCCACAGGGAAATGCAGAAGCTGTTTGCTGGTCCAGGCAATGAGCTTAAATAACATTAAGCCGAGCGTGATTCGTATCATTTGATGCAGATGGAAGCTTTGTCTTGAAGTCGTTTGAAAACAGGTGCCAATGGACTGGCCTGCTCTAGGGTAAAGTCCGCCCTGCCTGCTCAGCTGTCCTTTCAGCAAGGGGCTTTGCAAGGCTGGGGAGACCCCTTTGAAGAGAGATGCAGGCTCCAGCCACGGTGTTATCTATGTACGGCTGTCTCTCCCCATTCCATAATGAAGGCACAAAACACTGAACAAAGGATTATTTACCCAAACATGTAACTGTCAAACACTTTAGGGGGCGGCAAGGGCCCCGAGTTAGTCTGGGACAGTTCTTGTTCAAAACCTTGATCACATGTAAAGGCAAAGGGCACAATCATGTGTGGACACATTGGTTCCATTAAGCCTACTTTGCCACGTGAAGCCTCGTGATGTTTTAAATTTACTTTTAAGAAATAAGTTTAAACTTGCAAGTGGAGAAGATTTTTCATTTTCTTAGTAGTGTAATTCTTTTAGAAATGAGACCCACATTAATTTCACACTTCAAAATGATTTGAGGGTAAATTTTACGTTCTGTGGTATTTCCCACAATTTTAAGAGGGGGAGAGGAACAGAGGGAGAGAGAGAGAGAAAAAGAGAGATCCTACCATGTAGCTAGAATCCCTGAGTCAAAGATTGGCCAGGTTTCTGTCATTGTTAGTTGTTTTAAACAAAGGCTGTTTCTCAGAGAGTGTATGCAAATGATGCCTTGTTCAGAGCCGACCCAAACAGAGGGGACAGAAGAAGACTGTGCACAATAGGGACCCCATTGTTGCAGCTCCTCTGTTCTCCTGCTCTCCTTCTAGAACAATTTAGAAGCTCACTTTGTTAGGAGCTAATGGCAGGTAGTCCTGGGTCTCTGGTTACCCTGTCCCTTACAAAATCAACACTGCTGGTGTCCTTCACAGGAAGGGTAAGGAAGAACTTTTGGTATTCTGTGTGATGCCCAGTCACACCACACACACACACGTATATATCAATATATACATATATGTGTGTATATATTGAGCACACATGTATATACATGTGTGTACACGCACACACACATGTATATATGAACTGAAACTCACAGTAGTCATGTCTGGAGGAACACTCAATGGGGAATGAGACAGTTGACCTAGCAACTCTCTGCTTACATGTCTTGAGCCCTTGCCAAGAAAATATAGGCAAAATGGGTGGTTGTACTTTTGGTTTTCCATCAACAATATCACTGTAATAAAGCTTTATTTACACAGTTCTTCCACGCACCTTTGTTGACTTTATTACGGTCATCCAGACTGAAACAGTTTCTGATTTGCATTGTCTCTGCTTTTCATTTGAGTGGGAAGGTTGATGAACAGAATGCTGAGATAATCACAACTCACAACTCAGCAACGTCAGGAGACCGGCCTGACCTCTGCAGTTACTCCCCATCACTTCCGTTCCAAGGTGATGGTGACTCTACAGAGCAGCTGTCTCTTAAGGTGGTTCTCAGCCTCCCTAATGCCGTGACTCTTTAACACAGTTCCTCATGTTGTGGTGACCCCCCAACCATAAAATTATTTTATTACTACTTCATAACTGTCATTTTGCTACAGTTATGAATTGTAATATAAATACCTGATATTTCCAATGACCTTAAAGGGGTTGAGACCCACAAGCTGAGAACTGCCATATATATTATCTTTCTCAAAATTATGTATTTTCAGGATGGTGAGATGGCTCAGAGGGTCAAGGAGCTTGGCATCAAGACTGATATCCATAGTTCAGCCCCAGGTACCCATATGGTAGAAGGAGAGAACTGACTCCCAAGGGTTGTTTTCTGATCATGGTCTCTACATGTGTATTGCAGATGTGAGCACTCATTTTATACCCAAAATAGATACATAAAGATAATTCAAAAAGTAAAAATGTATTTGCCATATATATATGCATATATATGTGTGTGCACGCACACATATATATGCATATATGTGTGTGTGCGCGCACACACACACACACTCTAAAATGAAAGCTCCAGGGATAAGAATGCCACATAGTCTCTTGTTGATTTGCCAGTGTTAAACCGTCAAGAAATCCCCACTGTTGGCCAACTCACTGGAATAGATGGATGGACGGACGGATGGATGGACGGACGGACGGACGGACAGACAGATAGATAAATGTGACTTCCAACTGGAAGCTGGAACCCATGCCTTCACCTCCCAAGGGGAATCATCCACAGTACTAATGTGAGGTACTTGTTGCTCTCTGAGCATTTGGCTCATGTCTTCCACCAGGGGGAGCAGGGACACCACCCGTGTACAAAGGACACCTGATGCAAAACCATGGGAGGTGCCAAAAGAGGAAGACAAAGTCCCCAAGCACAGGGGCAAGAAAGGGCAAAGGGGTTAAAACCAAAACTGGAGTGAAGAAGAGGAAGAAGGCATAAGATGGCTAAGCCCAAATTAGACCTGTTTCACTGCTGGGCTTGGAAGGCAGCAGAGGCTCCGGATGCTGGGAGCCTGGTCTTCTATGCAGCCGTCTCCTGGTTTCTAATGTGAGTTAGCCCTGGCACAACACAGCTCATCTCAAAGGAAGAAAGCAGAGTGACCACAGGCAACCACTCTTAAATTCTCGGCTGCCGTGTTCCGAAGCCATTCATTCTATTTGTGTTTCTGACTCTAAGGAAAAGATCAGTTAGTTATAGGGTTTGGTTTGGGCCTGGCAGGAGTGGCTATGGTGACTTCATCATGAACTTTCGGCTGTGATTCTACCAAAGAACAAATAATTCTCCAGAAAAGCAACATTCTATCACAGGAGGCCACAGATGGGAAACAGTCAAGGCCTTTACTTTGCTCTCCAGAAAATTCAAACCAAAAAAGGAGAAAGGGTTAATCCTGAGGCATCAAAATGCATGATATCAAAGCAACTGAGGAGTCCTTGCTAAGCCCCTCAGCATGTCAGTGGGAGACTCTGCAGTGGACAGCAATGAGCAAGGAGAGTCACAAAGACAGCCAGAAGGCTGACTTAGTTTACCCCCGATCACCGTCTAGATCAGGATCACATCAGCTCAAAGGAAAGATAATCCATGAGAATTCACACATACCACACTTTAAAAAACAGATCTGCCTTACTCCCACTAAAGGAACAAGACTTAAGTTTCATTTAGCTAAGGAAGCCTTGGAGAGTCAATGATCTTCCCCAGGCTGCTGACACCAGCAGGGCAGTAGAAGACATTCTGCAGTTCAGCAGGAGTTCCACCCCACCAGGCGCCACATGGAACGGGACAAACCTGGAGATCCAACTAGGGACATTCCTAGGAGCCAGTGTTGGGACATAACTGCCAAGTGGGATGAATCAGAACAGACCAAGAGAACCCATAAAGATTTTTTGGGTCTATTTTAGGTGATGCATTGAACCAACTGAAAGTTATATATAATTGTAGGGAGAAACAAAGCCAACAGATTCAAATACATGAGGATTTACAGATCCTCTCTCTCTATCTCACCTCTAGGCTTCTCTATAAAGAAACTAGAGACTCGGACCCTTTGTTCAAAGCTATACTTGAATAGAGGTGAACAGAGTGAAATATTGGAGCTACTTGAACCCATTCCAACACTTGGGGCATCCTGCCCACTAGGTGACAGTTCTCCATTCCAATCCTCCTCCTCCAGGCAGAAAGGTTTTCATGAAATCAACTTAAAAGGATGTGAGCACCACTAAATGTATCCAGCAGGCAGTGTTTATATATGCATGTGCCTACAGAGAAATGTAACAGTAATTGACAGAGAAGAAATGAATTTGGAAGGAGACACGGGATAAAGATGGAGAGGAGAGAAGAGAGGGAATGATCTAAATACAGTACTCATTATGAAATTCTCCAAACAATGCTTAAAAATCCCATAAAAGTAAAAATAAACAAGCCAGAACCAAAATCCAATAAGCAAGTCAGCCCACATAGGTGAGGCAGAGAAGGGGTTAACTCTGAGGCCATCCAGAGGAGGTCTGCTATGTTATCCCAGACCCAGAGAGAAGTGTTCTCAAGTCTGTGGTGAAATCCTCTGCCATGTGATGGTACACAATGAGCCTTGTCAAATTTTTCTTATTTTTCATTATAGGAAACATTAAGTGTCGCAATACTTCAAGCACGCGGCGTGGATGGAAAACAAGATGGCACCTTGACTTCACGACAATGGTAAATCAAGTGCTCTGTCTGGCAGGAAAAATGTCATTAGCCGGAGAAGTGATCTGGCTGATGTCGTTTGTGAAACGAGTAATACATCTATTTAAATTTATGAGGAAAACAATTGATTTTATTTCCTACCATCTACCTTTTGAGGTCAAAAAGGAAAATATTTATTATGCCTTTTAAAAGAAATGGCATTCATTACACTCTCAAAAACTAAGTTCGAATGGAGTAAATATTTCCACTGGCATATCATGAAACACAGTTTGTTGTTAAACATCTGGTTGTGAAAAGCTCACATCAGCTCAAATGGATCGTTAAGGTGGAACATAGCTCCCCATCAGCTCACTAGAAAACTCTGGTCCTGCCCTCGGTGTATGTCCAACCCAAGGTCAAGAAAAATATTCTCAATAGTCTTCTGCTACCTAATAGCAAGCAGGCCAACAACAGAACGTTCCTGAAGAGGGTATCCAGGCAATTACCAGTGTCTCCGTGCTTCAGTCAAAGCCGCTGTGCTCTTGGAGACACACTTTCTTTTCCCAGAAAGCACACATTAACCAAGTTTAAGAGGATCTGCTCCAAGAAAACTTGAGCAGAAGCTAATGTAAGCAATATTTAAGTTTATTCAAATAGCGGTGCCCATCTTCAAGGATAGAGGCAAATAATCATTGACTAAAACAGATGTTTTAGATATATTTTGAGGGAAACAATAGGCTACAAGACAAAATAGATGATAATGTACGGCTAGAGGACTCACATTATGTTAGTTTTATATTATCTGTATATATATGTACTGAATATGTAATATATATATACATACAAAAATGGTTGAAGAATATATAACTAGAGGATAATAATGACTAATTTATATTAATTTTTGTGCATGTATATATGGATATATAGGTACTTGTGTGTGTATAGATGCACCTGTGTGTATAAGTGTGTGTGTGTGTGTGTGTGTTTGCATATTCAGTCTAGAGGACCACCTCAGCTTTCATTCCTCAGATACTGTCAATCCTAGGATCTCTCTCTCTCTCCCTCTCCCTCTCTCTCTTTTTCTTTCCTTCTTTCTTTCTTCCTTTCTTTTCCTCCTCCTCTTATTCTTCTTCTTCTAAGACAGGGCTTTTCATTGGTTGAGTCCCTAAAGAGTTAACTTAAAGATGTGGCAGAATTGGTGAGATTTAGAGAAGAATTTTAGCCTTGCTACCTATGAGGTGGGACACTGGAAAGGTTGTTTATTGTCCTTCTAGCTTCAAGGTGCACATTTTAAAAATAAGGATTAAAAGAGAGGCCATCTCGCAAAATTGTTGCAAAGCTTAAATGAGATTTTACAGGTGGTGTGTATCACTGTCACTGGTAAAACCAACATGGATATGATGCTTATTATTAATTTGGTTATTTTATTACTATTCTCACCATCATTCCTGAAGCCTTGGGAGACATCCCCAGACCGAAGAACATTCAGGGCCCACCAACAGGACACATGGAAAGAAGTCACCAGAGATGGAAGGGAACACAGGGGCAGCAGGGAAAGGTGACAATGACACACACCCAAGCCACAGGTTTATACTCTAATCACCCCCAAGGACTTTGTTGTGACTTTGGAATGAACTCAGATACCTGTATTTTCTTCTTGGTGTTTAAAAAGGAATGGGCCATTATTTGAGGCAGTTTGGGAAATTTAATAGAGAAGATCAGCCTCCATTATAATTTTACTTTTTTTGGCATTCCATGTGTTTTAATTTTATGCTACCTTTTTATTAATTAAATGTGTTCTTCAGCAGTTTCACATGTGAATACAATACATTCTGAGTACTCTTGCCCCGACTGAAGCTCCTTTCAGTCCTGGCAACCCTCCTCCACCCTACAAACTTCCTGCACCTTTAAACCTGTGTTACCTCACTTCGGAGCTCAATAGTGCTTTAGTGAAAACACACACCTGGATTTTTTTGAACCACCTCTCCCATCCTACAGAATGATACAAATCCTTTACCTTTTCTTCACCTCCCTGAAAGGTGGGGATTTAGGGCACCTGAGAGGTGACACTTAGGAAGTGGAGAGTCGAAATGAGAGCACAACATGTGAGCTAAATGCACAAAGAAAGCCAGAAACTGTAGATGCTCATCTCTACATGGGTTCCGGTTGTCAGAGACTCTGGCATGAGAATATGTTCATTAAAAAACAAATGCAATCTACCTTTTTGCTCCCAAGTCTGTTGTGAATTCCAGGAAGTGCATAAATCTGTCTTTCTTGGGAAGTTCCCAAATGTTTTGATTGAAATAGAACATCTCATTTAACTCTCATTCCCAGTATGAATTCACAATTCATTGAGCTGATCCAGTTTCTTTATATATTAAATGGCAACTGAATTAAAAACATGCCTGTTGTCTTTGGACTAATATATGCATATTCCATGCAGAAATCTTGGCTTAATGCCCTTTGGCCAATAGAATAATTACAACCACATTGGTAAAATGTGTTAATGTATGTTCCTATGCATCTCTGCGTATGTTTGCAAGGTATGTGTAATACATGTATGTAAATGTACATAAAATGGGTTATAGATTACTGAGAAATCTCAAGCCCAAAGAATGATCTCCCAAACTTTTGTACCAGACAAAATAGGAAAATATCATCTGAACATCCAACCCACCAATTAAGATGCTGCTCAAAATTCCACTCTCCACTGAGTCTTCCTATTTCCTCCACCACACACAGCCATTTTCTCCTTTCTTCCATATATTCATTATTGAGCTGCACGTCTTTCTCCCACAGTAAGGCAAAAGGCAGGATAAGGGGACACTCTTATTTGTATTTTCTCTGCCCCCAGTGTCAAGCATAGCACTGAAGATCAGTAGAAAATTTCAAAATAAAAGGAATATTTTACTCCATGCTAATGTAACCATAAATTTTTGCTTTTCTAAGACACCAATAGCTGCATAGGACAAAATGCATGTCTCAGAAATGCAGCTCCAGCAACATTCTAATTTCCAAACCCCAACAATTCCTGGCCCCTCTTAAGAACATGTAAACACTCTCTAAGAGATACAGAGGATAGCCCATCATGACTGTGACCAAGATAAAAGCTGAATGTTGAAGGTTCAAGGAGAAACTCGTTTTGGACAGCACAGCACACTTAGGTTGGGATGTGTAAGGTCAGTGAGAAACTACTTGTCTTCCATAAGCTCCACTTTAAAAGAACTTTTGTCCAGATACTACAACGCTATTCTCAGAGATCACAACAAGCTAGTGAGTTTTGATCAACTGAGAGATGAGCAAGCAAAGACAGCATGCCCATCAGATATCATGGCGGGGGTAGGAGGAACCTCCCAACAACAGATTACATCTCATCCGTAAGTACATTACACTGAGAGTTGGAGAGCTGGAAGCAATGTTCATTTCAACTGGGCAGATCCTTCATTTCCAATGCATCACAGTTGAGGGCACCCAGGCAAACGTGGCATCTTTAGCTTCCCGCCCAGACAGCCCACGTTCTAATTTGCTGACATGTGGTTTTGCATGACTTTGTTGGACTCATTCTCAGCGAAAGCGATTTCCCATTTATCCAGTTTTACAGATGGGAGTCCACAGGCAAACACAGCCTTAGGCAGGGAATTGCTCTCTAAAAGTCAGTCTTTAAAGTCCTCTATTAAAACACAGAGACTTGTGGAAACTGTCAGTCAATTTGTTTTAAGCTGACTCCCATCAACATTACATTCCAACAAATAAAATGTCTGGGTGAGTGCACCTCTTTCAAGGGACTCTCCAAGAAGTTCAGGTCTGACTCGAGGCTTAACAGTAATCATCTCTGAAAGTACAGCCCACCTGTGGGCTTCTGCTGGGTGAGGTCCATTCATGGACGTCTAGATAATCATGTATCTACAGATACTCCAGTGTACCTCACTCCCTCAATGATGTCAGCTGGCTAATGTGAGATGCATAATCTTCAGTAGTGGCGGTCTTCTCTTTCTTGATGTCCCATTTCAAAAGCATGTGTTTACTAAAAAGCCCTGAAGCTATACCCATCATTGCATTTAACTGCCACCAGTCTATGACATTAGTGTTTAACCCTCGAGGACCCTCAGCTTACACAGAGATGTTATGTTTGTACACAGCCAGTGAGAGGCAGAGCAGAAGCAATAGGTCAAATACTTTGGAATTTAAAGCTTACGTTTTTAGTTGGGGTTAGAGAGACAGCTCAGTGATTGAGTGCGTACTGCTATGGCAGAGTATAATGATATTTCATTTGTATTTTAATAAATAAGGTTTGCCTGAAGTTGAGAGAGTAAAACAGCCACACTGATCAGCCTTATAGACCAAGCAGTGGTGACACTCACCTTTAATCCCAGTAGCCACACTAGTTTGTCATAGAAACCAGGCAGTAATGGTGCACAACTTTAATCCCAGCACTAGAGAGGGAGACAGCTCTCATAAACAGTCTCATTCTGAGATTCCCGGAGGCAGGATTGCCATTTTGGACTGAGGTAGAGGTAAGAGCCAGTGGCTGGCTGTTTAGCTTTTCTGACATTCAGGCTGAACCTCAATTTCTGTCTCTGGGTTTTTATTAATCGTACTACAGCAGAGGGCCTGAGTTTCCATCTCAGCAATAATGCTAGGTGGCTGGTCACAACTACCTGTAATTCTAGTTCTAGGGGATCTGCTGCCCCCTTTTGGACTCTATGGTCATCTGTACTAACATGTACACATACCCATACTCATATAAACACAATCAAATTAATCTTAAGACCCAGTTTCCCCAGTTAACCATCTAAACACATCCCCCAATACTCTTGTTTCCTTTTTTATCCAAGACCAAAATTACAATCATTTTTCTTAGCCCTCATCATTACTTCATTTTGCCAGAACAAAATTAAAAGTCAAAAACACTGTAAGTAAGAAATCACATGTAAAACTTGCCAAATAGAATTCTGCTTCCAATTGCATTCCTCAGAGCATCAGGGCTTGCCTCAAGCAGGTGGCAACTGTGGCCTGTGCGGATCAGTTCGCGCTGTATCCCTCTTCTGTTCCAACAGCCATTTTCCCACTTCTGTTCGGGCTTTCTCAGAAACAGATGGGCCACTGAGTGCTATCCCTTCAATATATGCAGCTGGAGCATCTCAGGGTGGTAGAAATAGCGATCTTCAGAATAAATTCTCCCGNCCGCCACAAACAACTGCAGCTTCTCTGGTAATAAGCCCTTGGTGGGGCTGGAGAACATTCCTCCCATTCCAAGATCCATGGTGCAGTTTATTTTAAACCACAATGTCATTTTGTATTTCAGCAAAAGAAATGCTTCATACTTGCGGAACACCTGATCCTTGTGTTGTCTTGGCAAAGGCAAACACACCAGACGATTGTATTAGGGTTCCCGAGCTGTTTATCTTCGGCTTCCACACAGAGGAAAAACAGTGAGAGGGGAGGGAACCCACTGCTTCTCACCTCTTTCCTCTCTGAGTATGACTGACGGCCTTCACGAGCAGCATATTATCCTAATATCAGCAGTTATATTATCTATCTACTCAATGCTCACCACCCTGTCCCAAGGCCACACTTATGTAAAACACAGACCTCACTGGGCATCACAGGACTGTCAAGGTATGTGATCAGAAGCTTACAGAACTACAAGGGTTCTTGATAAAGGTAGAAAGAAAGAGAATTTGTGTCCTTGACCAAATATTATCTTTTTCATTTAGGTGTTTTGTAACCGCAAAGTATGTATCTGTTCAATAGGGCCCAAGAGAATATGCGGAAATAACTAAAATCTCCTTATACAGAATAAATAAATAGATAAATAAATAAAACATTCCAAAGTATGCATCAAAAACCACAAAACTCCAGTCCTGCAGAGCTAGTTTTCCACAATAAAGTGTAATTTTTTTATTTTTACACAATAGTTTTCTGGAGTTATTCTGTACATACCAAAAAAATTTTTAAAATTTCAATAGTTTCTAGCTAATTCCTAGAATCATAAAACCATCATTTTGGAGCATTTTCATCAAGCTCTCATACCCACCAACAGTCACTGGTAGGCTATTCTATCTCTCTAGACCACAGTAACAAGCAATACTTGTGTTCTCTGTGTAGATCTGTCTGCTGTGGGCATTTGGTGTAAACACACATAATACATGATCCTTTATACACAGCTTCTTTGAGTTCACAGTCTTCAAGGCTTATCCACTTTCTCTGCTCCTCATTTATTTTAATGGCTAACGAATATTCCATTGTGCACATCCTTTCTTTATCCGTTCACTAGTAGAAGGGCATTTGGTTTGTTTCTACTGGGTTTTTGTCAGCCTGCCTTCTACTCTCTGACGGCTGTGAACCAGGCTGCAATGAGCATTGTCTATGGCTTTGTGTGGATACATGTAACACACTCAGTTTTTAAAATGAGCACTTCAATCTTTAGCAAAGAAACAATTGCAAATGTTTCCAAAGCCCAAAAAAGGAAAGGTATTAAGAGTAAGAACTGGGAGGGAAGCAGAGCAGATCTGGGGTACCGATGGTATTGTGTGATCAGGAGGTATAGGAACAGTGGGGCCCAGATGTCAAGGTAGGAAAACAGTGGTTCCTCTTGCTTCTCCACCTGCTACAGAGATCTCATGGACCGTGAATCTAAATGCACATGTCTGAGAGGGACCAAAGCCCACTCACCATGCTTTAGATTCTGAAATTCAGAAGAGCCAGTGAACTAACCTCTCAAACTGACCTCGTCACGAATTCCCAGTACAACTCAAGCAGGCCCACAGCGGCTTGTTTGTCAGTAGTCTCTTACCTTGTAGTGCTCTATTTCCCCCAAAAGGAAAGAGCAGATCTGAAAAGCAGATGAGTAGAAAGGACCACTCAACCTGCTTTATTAAGCATTCCTAGAAAAGGCCAGGCGCAGTTAACTTTACTTAGTTCTTGAGCCTATTAAAGACTATAGGAATCTCCCCAGGGGTGAAGCTCTAGCCAAACATGTCTTAGCCTATGGTCTTCATTCTCAAGTAAAACTGTATCCTAAGATTCCTGTGCATAAAACTCAATTTATTCCCACCTAGATGTTCAAAAGATTACTCACTAGAGGGTCCATCAGACAAAGGAACAATCTACATCCTCCTCCAAATTACCAGGGGTGGGTAGCTAAGTAGTGTCTAAGGACCATGAGACACGGTGACCCCACAACTCAGTTTTGTTCTTGTTAGAAAGGACTTCAGCCAAGCTGAAAGGCAGCCAGCACTCAGTAACACTGTGGCCAATCCTTGTCTTTTCACAAGTAGATCTATGTTTTTTTAAAATAAACACCCACCTGGAACCCACTCAAAGATAGGTCACAAGTTACACAAGTCACAAGTCATAGGTCACAAGTAGTAATTCACACGTAAGTGTCCTTCCTACCTCTGGAAAGAGAGATTTGACATCCCCCTTTATCTCCCACAATAAAGCTAAAAAAAAAAGACCTAGTCATGGTCTCTATACAAAATCCCTGAAGTATCACCAAGAAATATCAGTAGGAGATCTGGATTTGAGTTTAGAGACCTGGAAAAAGAAGACATCAGAAGAGCAAAAGGACACACAGGAGAAATGAAAGTTTTAGCCCCAGGGCCATAGCCTGCTTTTGTTGCTACTGCTTTCTATGATGCCTCAGACTTATAAAAATTTAACAGATAAAATGAATTAAATTACTAGAAGAAAATAAAAATCAAAGCAATAGTGTTTTGTGCAAGAAATATATGAAATCCAATCAATGATTGCATGCAAAGTTTTATGGAATTCACTCTTGCTCATTTGTCTGCAGATTACTTTGGGGTTGAAAGTGTTGGGTCAGTCAGGGGCAGGGAAAGAATTCACTGAAGTCAGACCACAGTAGAAAAGCATGGTTACTGAATACAGTGCAACGGGACAGCGGGCATGACGGAGACAGAAGAACCACCCACTAGGAATGGCGAGTGATGGTTTTTATCCCGTTCCTGTGACAAGCATATAGGACTGAAGTCTGGCAAATCTGGTTGATGTCTGGACTTAACCCTGGGTGGGAGCAGCTCTGTGGTATGAGATGACGCTGAATTTGGATTGTTTACTTTAAGTGGTAAAGTGGCGCTTTCCAGAGACTGTTTGGTTTGGGTCATGGCACAGGAACAGTTTAGCAGGCTGTGAAATGGGAGTGCAATGAGCCACCTATGGCCAAGAAAGACCCCAGTCCTTCTAGCTGCCAGTCACAGCATTCCAGCTGTACCCCTGTAGTCTTGCCTGTTCCCTGTACTGTGTACTTGGGGCAGTGACTATGTGGCCTGCAAAACAGAAACTAATTGGTATGGGGGCCTTTATAGAAAAGCTGGGGGTGAGGTCTCCTATCTGACTTAGCCAAAGTGTTTATTTGTTCTCTCTCTAGAATGAATGTCCAGAAGGAGAAGTTTATTAAGCAGCCATTGTGCCTGAGTAGTGGAGGGAGGTGCTGTGTTTGTAAAGGGAGGTAATTCATATTGGATTTCTGTTGCAGACACATAAAGAAACACTGGGCACACCAAGCTAGTTCCCTGGGCTGGGAGTTTCTGCTGACAGATGATTTGTCTCTGGTACAAATTTGTTTCAAGCAACAGAGCTTATCAGTGAACACAAGAACACATTAGTTGCCCACAAATTAGCATTTAGTACAATTATCTACAAAAGAGACAAGAAATCCATTTACAATTGGAATCTCTTGCATTCCAGTTAGCCTGAAACTTTCTTCAAGTAACAAACACATCCAGGACCACTAGATAACTATGTCTTATCATTTCAGATGTCATTTTTCTTTTAAACCTTTGTTTCACTCAATATATATAATTACCAAATTAAGCATATATATGTGGGTGTGTATAGACATATATATATGCATACAGGTATATGTATATGCACATATTTGTGTATATTTATAACAAGAGCAAATAAGGGGGGATCAAATGTAGTTGTTAAGTGCTTAGACCAAGAAGAAAATAAAAAGAAAAATTGAAAGAAAACAACACTGAAATAGTGACAGTGATCTTTCTTTAAAGACAAAGCTTTATGCAGTACAGCCAAAGATATACCAACCAGGGGTGAGAAAAAGCAAGCCAAGCTCAAGGAATCACTTATTCCAGGGAAACAATACAAAACAGATCCCCCTTTCAAAGCCAGACACTGCAAGTGAAGCAGACCTGAAGTACACACCCATGTGTTCAGAATGAGACCTCCTGAGATCGAGACCAGGTAATAGGACACAGGCTAAATTAACGTCCCTATGACTTCGAGTTAGGACAGAGGCAGGAGGGCCATCCCTGTGACAACAGGCTAGGACACAGGCTGGAGGACCGTCCCTGTGACAACAGGCTAGGACACAGGATGGAGGACCGCCCCTGTGACAAGATAGGACACAGACAAGAACCACAAAGCATCCAAGAAAAAACTGTGACGTGATGAGAAATACACAAAAACTCAGGACACTGAAGCATTTGAATTCTAGGAAACCAACAAAAAAGAAAAATAAACACTGACTTTGAAGTCTGAATTTTAAGAGGAATGATGCCACAAAGGGAACGGTAACAACAAACCAAAACAGAAAAAGAGAGGACAAAAGGCTAGTCACAAAGAATAGGTGAAAATGAAAAAGGAATGAATGCCTGGCTCTCATAAAGGACTGATTAAACATCTTAGATATGATTGACACAGTAACAGACACATTAGCTCAACATAAAGATCTTCATTTGCTACAAAGCTCATGGGAAATTTGTGAACCGATGGTACAAATTGAGACATTAGCTTGCAGTATAATATGGGGGGAGGGAAGGGGCAGATTTAAAAAAATAAATAAATAAAAGGAGTAACAGGCAAAGAGGTGAAAGTAAAGCAGAGAAAATGTCCACATATGAGTAGGAAGACCAGAGAATGGAGAAAACAGTTAATGAATGAGGCTGATAATATCTCACAATTCAGACCCAGGTCCCCCAGGGCCTCTGGCTTGCCTTTATTGGGTGCATTTCAATCCCACCTCTAATAACAGTTGCTGTTGAGTGAGGGTGAAGGTGTGAAGCAAGAAGGGAATCAGAATGGCTAATGAATAGGAACCTGAAGCCTAGCTGGCTCTCCAACAATAGCTAAAGTGCTAGATGTAAGGTTCCATTAATTGGATGTGTTAAGCAGCCATTCCCTGTGAGCTCATTTCGCTCGTTAACTCTATCCTGCACTTGCCTGGGAATGTAATGGCTTGTGTTGCTTCCCTGGCTCAAAACGAATGTGCAGAAACATGTCTCTAACCAATTCTTACAATCCAAATATCACCCTGTTTAGTTGGGGCCTAATAATCAAGCGGATACGTTTCAGTTCTGAGGAGGGAATAAAGGAAATGAATACAGGATTCTAAATGTTTCCAAGTACTAGAATAAGAATTAAAAGACTCTTAATAAAGCTGGTTTTTTTTTTCTGTTAAAGATTTTGCTCCAAAAGTCTTAGCTGGGTCCTCCTTCTTCCCATAGCCGTTAAAAATCTGTGGTGTGATTTTAATGGTTACACTTGCGGTAAGTGTGGAATGGTGGTCTAATTTTTTTATAAAGATTTAGTTTAATTGTGTGTGTGTGTGTGTGTGCACGTGCATGTGAGGATAGGCATCTGGGGAGGGCAGAGGCATCTGGTCTCCTTGGAGCTAGAGTTACATAGGGTGGTCCTGAGCTACCTGATGTGGGTTCTAGACTTGAACTTGGGTCCTCTACAAGTTCTTAACTGCTGAACCATCTCTTTAGCCCCAGGATGGTCTAACTTGTAATCACATTTTGCTCATGTTTAAATATTTTGTTCTCTTTTATTTACTTTCTTAAACCAGTCAACATAAATCCTACGTCACAGAGAGGTTCGGATGGCTTAGGAATTGATGAAAATACCAGCTAGCATGCCAGTGTGGTTCAGGACCCAGGAATCGCAGCAGAAGGCAGCTTCTAGTCTTAGAGTGGCTGGAGTGGATGTCACCTCCACAGCCACCCACACCAGTCAAAGGAATTTCAAGACCTTTGTTCAAGCCTGAGAAAAATGCCAACCCCAGACCCCCAGGATCACCTACCTCAATAAGCAAATCAAGTTTCAAACAGATTGAAACCAGCCCCCTCTTCTGCAGCTGGAGCAAGTCAACCATGCTTCATTGACTACATGTGCACCATGGGTGGGCACATGTGAGCACAGGTGTGCTCCTCTGTGCACCACAGCCTCCAATATTTCTGCAAGGCAAGCCTTATCACATTTATAATTTACAGTTCATCAAAAAAGCTCCTCTTGGAAAATTAAATATGGGTGAAATAATATTCCTAAGGAACATTTCCACACAACTAAAAAAAAGCCATTATTATTCTTGACATTACACAAGAGTAGAGTTTATTACAATCTGAGCAAATAATGGGCTTGCAGAATTAGGAAAGAATCAGCCTTCCCTTCATTTGTATCAGGTACTAATCTATACTTGGGGGGAAAGAAAATAAACACAGTGGTATTCTTAACCAGTTGGTACAAAAGACAGACTACCATGTAAATAAAGTAATGTGTACAAACGGGAGAAATACACCTGGAAAACTCACTCATGCTATAAAATTGCATAGATCATTTGGGAAGCATGTTCTAATACACAAGCAAAGGCAGAGTTTCACGGGGGAAAATGGCACAAAGAGAAACTGTGGCACTCAGTGAATGAGTTTACCATAGCCCCTGATGAAGGATGACACTCTGGCCTGATAACTATTATTACTTACTAGTTAAAATTATCTGTAAAGTTTAAATCCCATTTTCTTCAACAAGATCTCAGAAAATACGTGTTTGCCTAAGGAGTATAAATCTAGTCAAGCCAAGTGGGGAAAGTGGATAATCAGAAAGAAGGGGGGGCGACAGGACAGAAATGTGACAGTAGGGTTTACAATTCGGGACAATACACAGTGCAGCCATAGTTTAGAACAGATCACACAGGAGCAAAGTATGGAAAGAAGCAGAGTACGGACGTAATGAAGGAAAGTAATGGTACCGTTAAAAACAAGGTCACACATTCAGCAGAGCTAACAGCTCACGGAGGAACAGACGCCATTACCAAGGAATTTGCTGCCTCTTTCATATTTCATTTTAAAGGTTTTTATACTTATTTGAATTCCCTGGCCCCACCACAACAGTGGAGACATAGGAATGCAGAAATAGTCTAGTAGTTGGTAAGCACCACAAAGTAGAGAAAGAACAACTCCAGTCACAAAGAAGCCAGCTAATGTCTCCCTGAGGTCTTTCCAGAAGGCATAGGTTTGCCCCTGAAGGTGCACCCTAACCTGTGGTCCACTAAGTTTAATGGGTGCAGGTCTCTTTCTGGAACAGGGCAGCAGGATGGACAAAGAGGGAGTGATCCGGTTTTATATATTCTCTTTTGCAAACGCGAAGCAGTGTTAGAAACCTGAATGCACAGACCAGGGATAGTTTATAGACACCATATGAGAATCATCATAGCCACCTCCATGATGATCTTAGAGAGCAAAATGCCTGGCGAGGACATGGCTGGATGCCTTCTACCAGCCACAGCAGGCAGAACTTAAAGGAGTCTGCTGAGGTTGAAGGGGAGGAGTACATTTGTGTGTGTTCTTCATGGGCAGCTCTGAGGAGAAGAAAAATCCTCCCTTGTAGGAAGCCTGTGGGGGGGTTTTACATTGCCCTCTGGCTTTGTTGGAGACTTGAGTTGAGTGATACTGGCCCTGGCTTCTCATTTTCCCCCCTCTTTTTGCACTTCTATTTGTTCTTTCTTCTGAATTGCTCCACCAGTCAACTGAAGGGGTGACTAGCAACAGAATTAATGTAGTTGAGCTACTGGTCCGGCAAAGCATATGGTCTGGGTAACAAGGAAATCGTCATCCCCAGCCACAAGACATCAAACTCAAGGGAAACAGCTTGAATCTGAGTACCCTCTCTGCTTCCCATCCGATGAAGAAATTTATTTTTTTCCTCAGTGCCCTCCCACCTCCTCATCATGTGTTCTAGATTCAGCCTTCTCCAAAGCCATGTGCATCTCATTTGATGGTCAGTCTCTAAAAACAGGTGTTGCTTTATAGCTCAGCAGTTATAGCCATGGGCTTACCACCAAGTTACTGAGGTCCAGCTCACTAAGTAAGTTTGAACTTGGGAAAAGTTATGTTGCTGTGCCTGTTTCCTTGCCTGCAAACAAAAGGGAAATACCAGCCCTCCACCTTTCAGGATTGCTTGGGGGCCTAGAGGTTGTTTTTCACAACTATCTGTAATGTGTACAGAAGAACTGTCCCATTGGACTCACTGTGGACATGGGGAACGCACTGCAGAAGGGCTGCATGGTGGTTCCTGGAAACAACGGTCCTATTCAACAGCTTTAATCATCTCCAGGAACCTGAGCACCGTCCAGTCATTCTGTCCTGCTCCTGGTTCCCACGCCCATCTGCCCACCTGGCATGGACCCCTGGAAATTCCTTGAGTGCTCTGAGCCCAGTGTACAAACTCAAAGGGGAACACAATGCAGCAAGCCTTTGCTGTATTCTAATTCTTTATTCGAAGCCATCATTATGGCTTCAGAGCTAATGTCTCTCCCCAAGGAGGCTTTATCTGACCAGCCTAATTAAAGGAGCCTCTCCTTCCAGGCCCCTGACAGAGCCAATCCTTGCTTATCTTAGAATCCTATTTAGTGTCTCCACAGCAAGAGCACCATAGCCAAGGTTATTGCTCTCATTTGTTTGCTTACTTGATTATCTGGTCCCCCTACTGGAATGAAATTCTGTGAGAACATACACCGCTTCTCTCCGGAACCTGGACCACTTGCTGCCTCTTAGCGCATCCCTGGCATCTACTAAATCAAACATTATCCTCATTTGTCCAAATCAAACAAGACTTCATTTACATCATTCTGTCTTCACAGCACTCTTTCTATTTTTAAGAGTTGTTCTTAGTCACGTGTATGTGTGTATCTGTGTGAGTATGTGCCATGTGTGCAGGTGCCTGTGAGGGAGAAGAGGGCAAGCCAACCCCGTGGAGATGAAGTTAGAGGGGGTTGTGAGTCACCAACATAGTACTGAGAACTGAACTAGGGTCCCCAGAAGAATAGTAAGTTCTCGTTGTCACTTGGGCCATTTTCATACCCTACAACACAGTCTCAAAGTCAGGTACTTATCATCCATTCTACAAAAGAAGAAATCTAGATAAATGTAGGTGACTAGCTGCATCGCGATCAGTCACTGGGTGGCATGAGGGGGTGGGATGTGAACCTGTACCATCAGTGTAGATCCTCCCATAGGATTTATCTGACCAATTACTTCCATTTAGCCTCCTTGAGACCTGGGTTCCTCATCTGTAAAATAAGATTAGTTAGTCATGATCACCCTGTTTCAAGGATTAAATGGAAAACAGAACTCAAAAACCATTTGTTAGTAGGATTTATTGGGTTGTTTCCAGTTTCTTGAGAAGGCATTTGTTAGCTCAGCATGTTTCACCCAGGATTTCTTAGAGTATTTCAAGACCCCTGGGAAGGAGTGGGTGCTTCTGTTTGGTTGCTTCAATATGGGATACAGTGGTCAGGAAACCACACCCAAGTCACAGGACTTTCCAGTCATTCATCTGCTTAGCATGGTGGGTTTTCTGCTTCACAGATGAGAGCCAGTAAACAGCCCTTAAACACGTGATCTGTGGGACACAGACACAGACACACACACACTCACACACACATGCATACATACACACACAGATTTTCTGGGCATAGTGCTGTATCGGGTTATGGTACAAAGAGGTAGATATGGTGATTGGTGGATGGTTTTACTTAAAGGGAAAATCAATGTCGACATCGACCCCCAATGAGATCACTGCAAATCTCAATTGATGGATCAGCTGCCCTGTTCCTCCCCAGTTACATTTGCATTATAAATCATTGCTGTTTGTTCAGATCTGAGCAAAATATCAAAATCCAGCCCCTCTCTGTACTCAAGGTTATCAGGAAACCTGAACTAAAAGACCTCCATGGTCCCATTTTCTGTCAGCAATGTAACAACTTGAAGAGGTGAAATATGAAATAATGCATAATTCAAACCCAAATACTATCTTCCATATTTATAAATCACTCATATAAAAATATACCAATGCCTGTGTTGAAGCAAATATAATTTATTATTAAAGATTTCTCTTTGTTTAGCGAAGGTGCCAGAAATGTTCTTGTCAATGAGACCTAGAAAAGAGTTCAGCCACAACTAGGAGTTAGCTGAGAGTCAACATTAACAATAAAAATGATCTGCTCTCCCTTAATTCCAGTTTGTGACTTGGTTTTGGTTTTTTGGGACAGGGACTCATGTAGATGAGGCAAGCCTTGAACCCCTGATCTTCCTACTTCTACTTCCCAAGCACTGGAATTACAAGTAAGAATTTTAAATTATGGTTTAAGTGGCCCAGATTCACTCTCTAAGCCATTTTTTTTTTACTAGCTTACCAGTCACAGACTGGAGAAGTATTGGTTGGAACCAAGGCTCATCACATATAGATCCCAGATAGAGGGCAGTGAACAAGGGTCTGACCCCAGAGCGATGCATGGTCACCAGCTGTTCTTGAAACATGGAATTCACCCAAATGAGGGTCTCAAGTGTGCTCTGGCCAGAGGAAGAATGAGATGCTCTCACAGGGGTACAGAAAAGTCTTGAAAGCCCTGGTCTCTTCCACTGGACAACAGGAAGACCAATAGGCACATCTCACCCCAGCTCTGTGGGAAAGACCCTAAATCTGGCTATCCCAAGATATAGACTTCACCATCTCTACTTTAATGTCTAACAAAGACCTCAGTCTAACTTCTGCCTTTGATCAAATTGGTACCAAATGACTGAGCTTTCTTCTCTATCTGGAGATCCAAATCTCTTCCACACCCTTTTCCTTAAAGCTGCCCTTGTTCTGGTCAGTGACCAGGTCCATCATTAGCTATCAGATGGGTGGTCACTTGGACACTCCCCGAGTCAGCCCTATTCAGGCTTTTGCAGCTGCTTAACTTCCTGAAGAGGACCTTTTCCCCCTCTGTGGCTGAAGCTACAAGACATGACAGGGCTGATCTGCTTTGATTGTTTAATGTATTTCTAAATTCCACAGACCTCACAGCAATTGAGGCAGCTTGCAGGTGTGTTTGTGTGGGGGTGTGTGCCAGAGGGCATCTCCAGCAGAGAGGCACAACACACTGTGGCTTCCAATTGGTCTGGAAGACTGTGTGAAGGCAGACCCCCAGCAGAAGGTAATGACTTCAAGGCCGGCAAGGGGTAGAGGGACTCCTGAATGCTCCCAGCAGCCCGCACAGAGCAAAGTGCTTTTGTTCCTTTGCTTGGCTCCCATCTGCTTGTTTGGCTTGGAAGTGAAAGGAGGGGAAATGATCCCTCCGGGCAGCAAGAGAATGACTTCCGTGTGCCTGATGGTGTGCCTGGACTCTTAGTGGGTCTCCCTTGTACTCAAGTGGGCCCCTAATGTCCTACCTAGAAGAAAGAGATTGGACGCTTGCAGACTTTCGAAGGAAGGCTTAAGAATAAGGATTCACTATCCAGCTGTGCATCATAGGTCCATAAACTTTAAAGGGGCTGTATAGGATCTTCAGTGCAGAGCTGCCTTGCAATTGTTGGGGGAGAGGGGGCAGAGGAGGGTCAGGATGAGGAAAAGTTCCCTTTCCAGTTGTTTCAGCAGCAGAGCTTCTTGGAGCTCTTCCTCTTGCTTTATTTGTTTTGTTGACTAGGCTACTGGTATGTGTAGCTCAGGCTACCCCGGAGCTTAACTTCTT
>LOJH01001397.1:8957-21800 GCA_001685095.1 Ellobius talpinus
GTGGCCTGCGTTTTAACAGAGGGTGCCTGCTAGAGTTGGGGGCTGGGATGCAGTTCGCTAACTTGGACCTTTTCATTGTGTCCTATTTCCTATACCATATCTTATTTGGTCATTGCGTGGCATAGACAAGAACAAAAGGTTTGAGGATCCTTCACAAGAATCATCACCCAATCAAAGGCCCAAAGGGCAAAGTTTTAACACAGTTATGTTGCTATTAAAAGCACCTTTTTTCCCCCCTCAAGTGACTTCAGTGCACTTTAGACATGAATAGAATTACTTTTGTTTTTGTTGGTTTTGTTGGGCAAAGCAAACTAAACATCCACTGAAGAAAATGTCAGAACAGACTATGACAGGACATTACAGACTTGCTTTGTGGTTTTGCCTGGGTACAATTCAATCATGGACTTAAACTCAACTAAACTGGAGAGGTTTGGCAGCTGTAGGTCACCATGAACAATTTGTTTTCCCTTCAAACAAAACAAATGCAAACCAAAGAGAGAGTTTGTTCAGATAGCGCTGGGTTGGGATGGATTTGGGCCATGGATGCCTTCAGTAGCATCTACCTGGAGCTAAAACAAAGTATTCTTGTTGCCCAAGGTCAGGAAATCAAAAGCAAGCTTGTCTAGAATGTGCTGTGGAACAGGAACGCAGCACGCGGAGGTGGAGAACCCACATCAGTCAGGAGGGTTTGTTAACAGACACAGAGAAACAATATTTTTTATAAACCTGTTTTCACATTGTATGTTATAATGGTAGAAAAACAAGTGTCCATTTTTCTCTTATTTAGAGTGCTTCAAAACAAAACAAAATCAAAAAGTTGGCTCTAGATAATTGGTAATTAAACAGCTAAAATGAGAGAAAAAGAGCATAAGTTGATTAAGATTGAACACGATCCTCCTACTAATTCACCCCTTCATATTAAACACCAGAACTGACACTACTGGGGCCAAAACTGTTAACGCAGAGGAAGTTATGGATGGAGAAGCAAGTGTGTGGGTGAGAATGTGTGTCATATGCACACATACATGCATGTGTGTACATGTGTGTATGAGCTGGAAATAGAAATTAGTTTTAAATACCTAACAGCTTACTGGCTGTACTTCCAAATCAGAGCAGAATAAAATAGGGAGAAATAAAATAAATTATACATAATTTACTAATCTGGGAACAGCTGACCATTATTATTATTAATATTATTACTATTATTATTATTATTATTATTTTATCATCATTTTACAACACTAGCAAAAAAGAGGCAATTCAAAGGAAAATACAGTCATTAAAAAAAAACAAACAAACCACAAACAGAAAATAGAACCAAACTTCTGACATGCAGGTGTGATCAGCTCCTCCAAGCAAAACTCCAGAGCAAGACTTTTGAGAGAGAGAAAAACAAAAAGAATTTTTTCTTTTTCTGTTTTTTTCTTTGCCTATTCATTATGTATGAAAATCAAACTTGAGGGCGGTGTTTGGCGGGGCAAAATGAGAACGAGATGGAACACTGTACCATATTCGGTCGCTGACTTCAGTGCTCCCTGACTGACACAGTTCAACCCTACCAAGGGGGAGTGACCTGGAGTGACTTTGTGTTTGGTGCAGGCCCTACCCCTGTCTTGGCCCTTGGGTTGGCGATGTCAGAGTCAGCAGCTGTGTCACCATTGGCTTTGCTCCGAGCATGGGCTCTGCTGGCACCAGCAATTGATCTTTAGCAGACTCAAGAGTCAGAGTGAAGGACCATACAGTGGTAAGGGGCTCTGCATTCAGCCAGGCTCTGCTTTGTGGTGCGATAGTGAATTTTAACCAAATCTTGGGATCTTAGGGCATGAAATACACATGGCCCCCATTTGTGAAATACAGTCTCTGACCTCATTGCAGGGAGAGAAGAGAAAAAAATCTTATAGAGCAGTTCTGTTTCCCAATCAGCGAAGGATGGTATGGTGGAGACATAAGCTAATTCTGTATTTCTGAAAAATGGCCAAATATAGTCAGTCAAAACAATGATTGTTTTGCTCAAAGTTTCAACAGGAAACACACACATACACACACATTACTAAGTAGCAAACATTAAAAGAAGCAAATTGTCCAGGGAGAAGGGACCTCGGGAAGCATTTGACTCGTAGCTTCCATGTTGGCCAAGCACCTCTCCATAACACAGGGCCACCAGGTCCACCCAATAATAAGCACACTAGAAACTGAAAAATACAATTTCTGAGCCCTACGCTTAGTTCCACTGTCGCTGGGCGGGCAAAGCCAAGGGCAAGGTTGCTTCTAGACCACTTGCTTAGGAGGGGTGGGATTCCATTCCCAAAAGTGGGTTTTGCTCACAATGGCCCAACATTATTCCCTAATAGGAATGTAGCTAATGTACCATGATCACACATACACACACAGAAATCCAAGATCAGAAAATATTTTTTTCTCTAAGTTTCTATGTCTCTCTCTCTCTCTCTCTTTTCACCTGAGAATGGCACCTACAGTTTCCATTAAAAAAAATCAATCTCACCAGTTGCTGGTGTATCAGCTCTTTCCGGGGACTGCCTAAGGTTTAACACTGTCCCCATGGACGAAGGAGCAGGAGTAAGGAAGGACTTAGAAAAGGAAGTTGGTGATCGCTTCAGGATGGATTTGGCACTTGCTCCAAGATGTAGTGTTGTGTGCAAGAGTTAGATGTCCTCTAAAGCAAACGGCTGCTGACGTCCTGGCACGGAAGCAAGGAAGGCGAAACCAGGCTCTTTTTCTCCTCTGTCCCCACCCTCACACACAGGCCTCCATCTTTAGAGCAGAGAGATACGGAGGGCAGAGGGGTCGAGTGCCCCTTTCCCTCCTTCTGTCAGGTGCAAGACGACAATCACAAAGGAGAAGAAAGGAAAGAAAGGGTAAAAAGAAAACCCAGAACCATTCCCCCAAACGAAACAAAACAAAACAAAACGTATTTCTTTTTAAAAATTGTAGCACAAAACAACGAAACACATTCACAAGCCACTTGTTGGCACTGTGTACCTGAGTGAGAATTTCTAGTTATAGAACAAACAGCCATAAAGTTTATTAAAAAAAAAAAAAGTCGACAGGCGAGAATTCACTGCTGGGTTTAGCAGCTGAGTTACTGGCTTTGTTTTACCCATAGCTTATTTCAATCTCTTGTGGTTGATGTTGTTTGCTTGAAACGTTTTTTTTGTTTTTGTTTTTGTTTTCCTTTCCGAGCCTTTTGAGGCTGAGGTCTATTTGTCAGCTGATGTCCCAACTATTTAAGACTAACAGTTAAAATAACAGTCAGTGTATGAGAAAGTTAATGTGCTTGGCCACTGGTAAGGATGGACCAGCTAGGGCTTCGTTAAGTCCTCAGCTCACCGCAGTCTGTGGGCCCTTATCAGTTGGCTTGTCCTGCAATATGGTTTTCACTGTCACTCCCATAATCTACGTCGGGGTCATCTTCCTCCTCGTCATACTCGTCGTAAATCTCCCCGTTGATGTCCTCTGCCTGGATTTCCTCTTTGATGTGAGGCTCCTCCCCCTTCACGCCATACGTGCTCTGAATCACGGGCAGCCCGGGCTCCGGGCTGCTGGACACACTAGAGTGCTCTGAGGGCAGGTGAGGGGACGGCATTCCTGCCATGGTGATGGCTCCAGGGTACACAACTCCGGCAGTCGCGATGGGAATCTGTGCTTGTTGCCTGTCGCAGAGAGAGGAGGTGAGTGTGCACAGGAGATCTCAGCGCCACCCTAACTGGAACCAGCGTCTACCCAATCACATCACGGGACACGCTGAAGTGGCATCCCACGTTGATTCTAATGCCTTACCTGCCTATATCGGGCTTCATAGAACACAGAAAGATTAAGCCAAATTACCCAAAAGTTTACCTCCCAGTTCACTTTGCCTTCATTATGGCAGATGGAAGGAGGTTTTGTTTGTTTTTCCTATAATGGAGCATAAAAATAGTTCAAGCACAATGGACAAAATCTCTAAACTGTTTAGAACTTTCAAAATAATGCCATGGTCCCCCAAACATGGGAAGGTAAAGCTATCATGTTATCTAACTATTGTGTGAAACTTTTGGGATAGGAGGCAGAGCCCCCGCTTAAAGACATACCACCCCAGAAATTGCCTATGGTTCCACGCTTGTTTCCAAATCCTGCTGTCCCACTCTTGAGATTCTTTAAAACCTTTTAACCTGGGGACTCTGTCTTCTTGGTTTTACACTGCACCATAGTGATTAATTTAGCTGCCCCTGGTAGGATGGGATACATAGGCCTTTGTCTGTGTATTCATTCACACACTCATTTCCTATACACTCCAGAAACGGGGGCCTCCCAGAGCCTTGCACAGAACACACGAACTCTGGAGGGTCCATGGCAGGTATGAGCTCCTTTCTTTATTATTCAGCCACCTTCTGCCTATACCCAGAGTGGCATTTAGTATCCTAAGTTCTCCAGATATTACTGTTTTAAGTATGAATGACTTTATTCCCGTGTAGCTTGAGAATTCTGCAGGGCTGCTTTAGGCAGCGTGTAGCATCGCTGTGCACAGCCTCACTATGGAAAGCAGAGGAGAGCATCCCTGGGGAAGGGTTCTCAATTCAGGATGAACTCTCCTGTGCATGACCTTGCTGTGTCCTAAATGTAATCTCTATGAGACACACACACGCGCGCGTGCGTGCGTGTGTGTGTGTGTGTGTGTGTGTGTGTGTGTGACTGTACTAGTCAGACACAAGTGATTCTTTTTGGAACTACTGTAAGGTTGTGCTATATCGACTAAACTACCAGTGGTGAAATTTATCACGGTGAAATGCTGGAAATCACAGACACCAGCTAGGCAAAGAACTGCTGAGATCTAGCCATGCATGCTCTAAGTATGTAACATCAGACATCAGGACTACATTTATTATTGACTCTGCTTTCAAATAACTTGTGAATAAAACTCAGGAGAGCAGGCAGCTCGCAGAGAATGCCTCTCCACATACAAACTTAGAAACACATCTGTCTGTCTGTATGTTATGTACGTTTTCAGGGCTACATACAAGGTTGGAAAAGACTGCAGGTTCCTGATGTGGGATTCCCCTCTGTAGGCTTTGAATATGCTTTATTACCATTGGTCAATAAAGAAGCTGCTTTGGCCTATAGCAGGGCAGAATATAGCCAGGCTGGAAGAGATATAGAGAGAGAATAGGTGGAGCCAGGGAGATACCATGTAGCTGCTGAAGGAGAAAGATGCGAGCTGCCAGCCAGAACCTTACTGGTAGGCCACAACCTCATGGTGATTCACAGATTAATAGAAACGGGTTAACTTAAGATGTAAGAGTTAGTTAATAAGAATCCGAAGCCATTGGCCAAACAGTGTTGTAATTGATATAGTTTCTGTGTGATTATTTAGTTCTGGGTGGCCGGGAAACCAAAGAGCAGTCTCCACCTACAGGTTCCTTTTCAAAAGGGTGCTTTGCAAGTAAACAGCTGGGGGGAGGGAGGATATTTCCTTGGATAACAGGAAGTTGGCACTATGTGAAACAGGGCCAGAATGCGGTTCTCATACCCGACGTTGAAGTACTGTCGCATTTCCTGCCTCCGGTTCCTCATGATGGCCTTGTACTCCCCGATGCGCAGCTTCTTGCCGTCCACCAGGCACGTACGCTTCGGCCTGGGTTTGTACTTGTAATCTGGGTACTTCTCCAGGTGCTGCTTGCTGAGGCGGGCCTGTTCTTCGTAGTATGGCTGTTTCTCAAGGTTGGTCATCGCTTTCCAGCGAGATCCTGTGGAGACAAGGGCGTTAGGGATGCCAGTGTGCAGTGCTTCTAAGAATCCTAAAAAAGGAGACACCACAGCGAACAAGAAAGAAATGGAGAAAAAAAGTTGGACAGATTCCAGAACTATATAAACATGTTTCTGATTAGCAAGATCAACTTGAAAGGCGAGATTTTCACAAGAGCAGAGGTGTCTGCAAGGAAATTATGCACCCAAAGACATGAGCACTGGGCAATGTCTTATTTTTGACTTGAATGAACAGTTTAACTAAAACTTTGTTATTATGCACTCAGAAGCTCAAGAATTTTATCTGATGCAGTTAAACTGCTAAACGCTCCATGTGAATTCATCGCATCTTGTGAATCTGTAACTCACGGAATTGTTGAGTATTTCTATGTTGAGGGCACATTGCTTGTCACCAAAGTTCACGAATCACATGCTTTCAGAAGTCATGTCTTTAAAAAACACTGTGCTTAGAAAATGAGCTCCTCTAAATAGGTCCTTAGGCGTAAGGTTATAATGAGGAGTCAGACTGGGGGGTTGCCATGCGTGAGAACTGCAGACAGGATGATGGTCATCTTGGGTCCTGGGATGGCTCTTCAGTCAAGCCAGACTCACATGGTGGATGGAGAGAACTGGCACCTGCAAGTTGCTCTGTCTCCTGCATGTGTGAGTCCCCGAGTTCACACAATAAGTTACAATCTTTTAAAGACTGTTCTGTCATCTTGTTACTATGGTCTCCCACAGTCCTGTAAGGTAGACAACTTTCCTACCTATGTTCATAGAGGAGAGAATTGATTTCCACACACATGAAATCACCTACCCAACACCATGCACCTACAGATATGACTAATAAGTGTGTGTTCTTACATACATGTGTGCACATACTCCATGGTCTAGCATAACAAATATTCACAGAGTAAGACTTTGATTTAACAGCTCTTAAAAGAAAACATGCCTCATCTCAAGATAACCAACATTACAGACATTTAATGCATTTTCCCCTTTTCCTTATTCTGTGTTGAATCTAACATGGATTTAGAGGGAAGAGAAAAGAAGTTTGAAGCTTCACTAAATATAGCATCTGATAAATTCTCGGTTTAGGGTTTAGATGGGTTGGATACTTTGGTTCTGTCAGTATGGCCAAGAATGCAGGTGGTGGGATTGCTGTAGTCTTAAGCCAGACTTTAAAATCTTAGAGTAGGTGAGGTATGCGTCTCTGAAAGATAATTAGCTCAACCTGAGTCAAATGCCTGAGCCCTCCAAATCGAAATATAGGAGCTGCCTACAGCTGCAGATGGTGTACGGTGCCATCTCTGCGCCAAGACTCAGCTTGGAATTCCATTATCATTGTGTGACATGACCAAGAAGGGAAAGCTAATCTGACTAGTGTAGATCTGACTGATAAATGTGAGGTGCTTAAAGGCAAGCCTCTCCGAGGTGGTGGAAAGCAGATACAGTCACTGGGTGGAAGCTTCTATGGGCAGGTCGGTAGGTAAGGGTGGGCAAGACGGAAAGGTAGGAAGAGCACAAGACCCTATTTCCTGCCACTCAATGGCCTGTATCCCTCAAGTAGGACCATCACCTGAATAATTATCATGATAAAGTCTCTCCATCTCAAGTCTATCATGACAGTCACAGAAGGGACCTTCCCTCCCTTGGGCATCATCTAGAGGAGATCTTAGAAGCAGGTAGAATCATGGGAGTCAGGTGGGGCCAGCACATGTTGAGCATCCTCCCCTAGGAGTACAGAAGAGGTACACACACCACATCATGGAGTGGACATGGAAGCCTCTCCTATGAGTGTACCGGCCAACCTGCCAGCAGTGTTTTAGCTCCCCAGATGCCAGAGAGCTTCTATAGTTTCATTTTACCCAAGCAGAAACCCGGTTTAGCAGAGTTCCTTGTTTTCCAAAACCCATGCTTGAGCATTTCCAGTGTGGTCAGGCCATAGGACTGTAAGTTCAGCCCTAAACTCTATCTCATGTTACACACTACAACAGGGCCTCCTACCCTTCCGAAGGCTGCAACCCCTTAATGCAGTTCCTCATGGTGATCCACTACCACAAAATTACTTCGTTGCTACTTTAAAATTGCAATTTTGCTACTGTTTTGAATCGTAATGTAAATGTCTGATACGCAGGTTATCTGAGGGTCACAACCTACAGGGTGAGAACCCCTGCTTTGGTGGGACTTTCCTATTAGTATGCTGCTTCCGGGGTCATCACGAACACAGATAATATTAAGATACTATTGAAGGAGATCAGTTCTTTACATGGCATTTCTCGCCAGGATGTAGACCAGCTTTCAAACCACAGATCAGCTCATAAGGGCCAGTTTACCAGAAACAGCCCTTTGGAAAGTAGAAATATGATGAAAATCATGGGTCCAGGGCCATTAACTTGGAGCAAATCCTATACCTTCTCTGAAAACTGAATAAAGAAGTAAAGGAATTTACTTAAATTACAAAGTATTGAAGATTCTTCCCAGATTTTCTCTAAAACATCTCTAAGGAAAGAAAATGCTAGTTCCCGAAGGCAGCCTTTCTTAGGTTGACAGCCATTCTTACATTTCCTACCATGAACATAGTGCCACCTGGTAGGTTGAGAATTAAAACTCCCTGCTTTAACTTCTGACAGTATCTTTCCCCGAAGAATACCCAGCCTTAAGCTGTATCCTAAAATAGGGCCACATAGTAATTACAAATACAAATATGTTTTGCTTTTAGAGACAGGACTCTCCAGGTAGCTCAGACTGGTCCAGTCTTCCTGCTTTAATATTCTAAGTTCTGGGATTACAGGTTCTGCATGCCCCCACTTCTCAGCTTATAGATTTATTTATTCATAATTCCGAACTATGATACTCAAGTACCAATGGGGATGCAGTGGCCCAACTCCATCCTAGGGCCACGCAGTCTCAGTTTGGAGGCAAATCCAGTTGAAATCTTTAAGAATTCTTCCGGGTGAGTACAGCCAGCTGGTAAGTTGGTTTTGGTCTCAGTGCCCCCCCCCGTGACAATAACAACTGACCACAGACCCTACAAATACACTCAGAGGATGGTGGCAAAGACACTGTGGTAGAACACCCCCTTCCCCCCAAAAGATGAAAACAGTTACTGGGCTTGTGCCTGCAGCCATGTCCAATGAGGAAGTGGCTTGCTGCAGACTGTTTGCAATGAAAATAAATAGACTATTGGGAATGCCTCCTCATAACAAAAGAGTAAGTTACAACAAAAATATTTGATGCAAATAAATAGGTTATTGGGAATGCCTCCTCATAACAAAAGAGTGAGTTATAATGAAAAATATCTGATGCTCAAAGTAAGAGAAAATAAGGAGCCTTCACTGTTTCCCTCAACTTCTTCTGAGTCTGGCAGTCTGCTATAAGGTTGCCTCTGCGCTGAGTAGCTATGTCATCTCCATGGGGCATGTAATGAATTTGCACATTTTACTCTGACTACTGTATATCTAATCAGAAAAAGATGTCCCCCAGTCCCTGATCTCGCGCCAAACAGTAAAAGGTGATTCCGTATGTTAACAATTTCAGCAGAATGGCTTATTAAAACCAGATTTTAGGGTATTATAAAATGCTTAGAAGCCCTTTAAAATGTCAACCAGGATCCCCAGAGACTACGTAAAATGTCAACCCAGCTCAAGCGCCTGTTTTAAGCAGAATGAATTAGCAGCATGCTGTCGGAGGCTGTTATCCAAAACAATCAGTAAAGAGAAAAACATCAAGCCTTCTTTGTACTTTTATATGAAATAGGCCATTCAGAACCATCTTGTGGCTATTTGAAGATTTTATATTTATTTAGAGCTAGGACTGTTAAGGCCCTAAACATTTCAGTGTTGAGTTTTTGTGTGACGATACATGCTATATGTTTAATTAAGATGGCTTTGTCAGTAAGGCTTGGGCTGGAACCATCTTCTGTGTAGACTGCAATGGCAGAGATTGTAGGGCGACTCTCACCTTCAGTCAGAAACGGGTTCTCCGCACTTCACCATAAAGAATCTGTATAATTTTCTAGAAAAATGATTGTCTTAAAAAAAATCTGAAACATTTTAATTGTGTGTGTGTGTGTGTGTGTGTGTGCACACGCGCGCACGTGTGAGTGTGGTTGATCATGGAGACCAGATGGGTTTTGCATACTCTGTACCTGCAGCTACAGGAGGTTGTGAGCCTCTTTTCTTGCATGCTGAAAACCTAAGTTAGGCAGCAAGTGTTCTTAACTATGAAGCCATCTCCCCGTTGCCAGGGTGCCGCTCCAAACCGTCTACTCTTCTGTCTAGAGTACAGTTTTTACCGGTGGGGTGCGCTTAGCACTGAGCTCATCTGTCACGTGGTTCCTGATAAAGCAGGCGTGACATGTTCAAATTCAGGGAATTCCTCCAGACATGGTGGCACACTCCTTTAATTTAATTCTAGCATTTGAGAGGGAGAGGCAGGCATATCTCCATGAGTTCGAGTCTAGTCTGGTCTATATAATGAGGCCCTGTCTTAAAAAATTTTGGAAATTTGTGATTTAGGTAATTCATGATGAGGAGAGAATAAAGTCATTAAAGGAGCCGTAGATCAGCAACGGTAGAGACACTAGAGAAACCTGTTTCCCTTCATCGCTTCCAGCATTTTACTTTGTACAAATTTATGTTTTTAAACGTAGAAATCCTGTTTCTGCAACTGAACTCCACTTGTTCTAATCTTGCAGAAAACATTTGTGTATTCATCTGAAAACTATTTCAGAAGAAAACACTAACACACATGCATGGTGAAGTGCATGTGTTTCCCTGTGGTCTGATGGCATTGCATGTGCACCTTGTGACCTGGGTGGTGTCTGCTCCCTTTGTTGAGAATATGGGAATATAAATACAAAAGGGTGCATTCACTTACTGCTTGTAGGCTATCAGCTTTTTAATGCACAAGCAAAGCTATTTCTTTATAATGTACATGTAATTCCAAGAGCATCATCGATTTTAATAAAACCTAAGTAGTTTATGCATATGCTAGTTCTTATTTTCAAGTCTTTTTGTTTTAGATAAAGCTGGGTGTTTTCGTTCTGAACTCTAATTTTAAGAGAATGGGCAATGCAAACTCTGCCTTGCTGTTCTAGGGTGCCACGCTACTTGGAAATAAAGATGGGGAGAATGATAATAACATGGTGATGACAAGGTCAACAGACAAATGCAGAATGGAACTTTCCCCTCCCTTTCGCTTTGTCTGGCTCTTGTCTGCAGTAAGTCTTTCTATATTCTGTGCCTTTCCTCCCTCCCTCCCCATCTTCTCTGCTTTTGTTTTGGGGTAAATGTGTGTCTTGTCTTCTGGTACGCTGGGGGCTCTACCTATAAGTAAAACTTCTTTTCAGTTAAGCTCAGAGCGATGCTACATCCCTAAGAGTTACCAAGAGCAGCGTTTGCCCACAGGGTTATTGAGCATAAAGAAATGGATATGCTAGCTCTCAGGTTCTGATTAACCAACCTGTAGCTTCTCACTCTCCTTCTCCCAGCACTCCAGGCATGCCAAACAAAACTCGAAAATTAGTATGCTTCGACAAGGGAGCACAAGAGAGGGCCGAGGCCTGCATGACTAGTTCACGAGGAAATGAAGAACAAAGGTCATCGCCAACTATGGATGGCTCATCTGAAAGCAACACGTCCTCTGCCATAAATCTTAAAGCAGGGAGGACAGTGCAGTAATGGGCGTGGCTGCTCCTCGGGGCATTACAAACTGGGCACACATCTCGTTGAACACGGATACTCTGTTGTTCACAGCGCCCTCAGTAATGGTGCGAATTTTCTGGAAAAGCAGCCTGCCTTCCACACCCAGCATCTTTCCCCAATAACATGAGAGTACCACACATCTATCGGCATCCACTCAGGCCTCCACGCTCTCCTTACCCAGTATCTTGCTGATGTTGGAATTGTGCATGTCAGGAAAAGCCTGAAGGATTTTCCTCCGTTCGTCTTTCGCCCACACCATGAAGGCATTCATAGGACGCTTTATGTGAGGCTCGTTGCTACCACGTCCCCTCGATTCCCTGTAAATTCTTGATTCCGACACTCCGGCGCTTCCTAGAAACAGGGAACATCAGCACGTATGTCAGTGTTGAGACGCTGGCAGCATTCTTCCCTCATTACTGTTTTCTTAGTCTATTAAAATATCTGAAAACAAAAAGTACTTCTGATAACAGGACTCCCAGTTCCTAAGGCAGATGCTTGCTTATGAAGTGTCTGTGATAAGCCTACAGCAGCAAATGTGTATTTTTAACCCAGTTCTCATTTCTTCTTGGGCTTTCAAAGGACTATGGATAGTTTGAGCATTTACTGAAGAGCCCACAGGAAGCTGGGACAAATCATTGTTTTGGATTCTTTGGGTATTATCAGTATTGTAAAATAGTATAGATGTAAAGGATCTGATCAAACCACTGGACTCCCAGGGCTATGCCATGCTGGGTTAGGAAAAGCTATCCCAAGACTGTGAGAACCTGAAGTAATTATACCTCCCTTTTGTCTCCAAGGACACATTAGTAAGAACATGCTATGTAGAATTCCGACCAAAACAATATAAAGATCTTCCTTTAATGTAGTTAGTGTTTCTATCTATCATCTATCTGTCTATCATCTATCTATCTATCTATCATCTATCTATCTATCTATCTATCTATCTATCTACACACACACACACATTCAATCTATCCTGCCTATAAAAGGCAATGGATAGTTGCAGGAGAAGGAACCCATTAATCAGTATGTTACTACTGGTTCTTAGGTTTTCTGTCATTTGTAAGGTGGGGGAAAATCATATATTTCACTGAGTGTTTTCTTCTAACATGTTATCAAAAACCCAATTGATGGTTGTATTTAGATATCAAGGGTCATTGATGATAAGATCACGCTGAGCCTCGGGAAGCTGCACTCCCCCTCCTTTGGCCTTATGTGACTTCATAAAGCATCTCTGACAGAGCAGTTCACAGCTTGGATTGGAAGTCAAGATGCTGGGGCTTGGGTGCTGAGAACAAGGGGAGCCAGAAACATGGCACTCTGCAGCTATGTCTCCACTGTTGTCATTATTACACACGAGAGAGAGAGAGAGAGAGAGAGAGAGAGAGAGAGAGAG